>JAOTQG010073171.1:0-14149 GCA_025631175.1 Iris virginica
GTTCATTAAGCTCAAACAAACAACACCTAAGCCCCCTATATACAAATGCTATACAATATTAACCATTATCCCAATTACTTCTAACAAAAACTATGATACGACTTTCCCATAAGATGGGCCACTGGTTTTATACATATGAGTTTTCCTTTCCTTTTTTCCATTTTTTAAATTATTGTCATACTTTTGTAATACATATTGGAGACATGGAGCGGTCGATGTTTAAAGGAACTGGAATTGCGTATCACGTTTGCAGTACATACTGTTCTTGATCATTTTTGGAACATATTTGTTATTTGATTTTGAAATATACAGTTTTCAAAATTTTATATAAATATGCAGATACAATTTGATTATTGACTGGTTATATGTGCATTTAATTATTTTTGGATATTAAGCCTCTTTTTCTTTTTTTCTCTTTTACTTTCTTTTATTTGTTTTCTCCCTCTTCCAGATACATGATGTAAATTGTTGCAGCATTTGGGAATCTGATGAATAAACAAGGGTGACATGGTCTTTGAAATTGTGATTTAAATGGCCCACCTTATCTTCTACTTAACAGTCTATGCTAGCTGTTCTTTGGTCGTGGGGTCTGCCAGCCTATTCTCAAAACGTTAATGAGGGGCACTACAATATAGCCAAGCCGCAGGCGAGGGCCCATTGGACCCACGTATGGGGATAAAATCCATTGAGTTTCAGCTAATGTCGGCTGTTGCTCGCAAACTCCCAACGTACCAATGTCATTTTCCACCATAATTCATTTTGCTTCAAATGATTTGACTTGGTTATTCTCATCCCAAAATAGAGTAGAATTCATTGTGATAAGAGAAGCCTTTGCGAAATAGATAGATGCCTCCTTATTTGGGATAAACTGAAAAGGTATGTGCACATGCACAGTGCACCTCATATTTTGGGATGGGATGAGTAGTAATATACGTAGCAAGTTGAATATACAGCACCACTTATTGTTATAACTGTGACTCCCAATGCTAGTAATATACTTCCTCCATCCCAAAACCAATTTCCTATTTTGAGTTTTCCTGGACAACAAAATTAAATTTTGACCATATTTCAAAGAAAATTGAGTAGTTGCAAATTTATAAGAGTTATTTATTATTCATAGTTTACTTCATATTCATCCAAGTTTTAAAATTTTAGACTCTAGAGTTCGGTAAATATATGTTAAATAATTGGTCAATTATGTTTTAGTTTCACTTTTTAAAAAGGAAAGAGGACATTTATTTTGGGATAGAGGGAGTACTACTTAAATATTTTACTTCTCAAAGTGGGAGTCTTTGAACGGAAAGGAGGGAGTAAATCATCCACTTCTCAATATCTCCAGGAACTTCATTCTTTCGTTTTCATTTCTGGAGGGGAAATCTTGCTCATACACACAAACTTCTGCAAATGATGCAATGTGCAAGTGGGCAACACAATATTCTCGGCATCTATTAAAATCTATCATCTATTCCCAAGTAAAACATCATTACCCTTACCTGTGTTTGGAGAGTCCCACACCAGCTTTAATTAGGAAAGGCACGCCATCCCAGCGTGCATTATCAATATAACAAGCAGCTGCAAAGAAGGTTGGGATTGGTCTGTGAAATTGAGCATCGTTCTCAGAATCAAGTTTATATTGTCCAAGAATGACATCTGTGGGTTCCAATTTCCGGATTGATCTCAAAACCTTTGCCTGAAGAGCAGAATATCAGCAGCATTACTAGAAATATTGGATTTAGAAAAAATTGTACATATTAAAAAGTATTACTAAGATATATCTCTACCTTCTCATTTCGAATATCTTCTCCATGAAGACTTACAGGCTCCTCCATAGCAAGCAATGCAATAGTCTGGAATATGTGACTCTGCACTATGTCACCGATAATTCCATGACCATCAAAATTCCTGTGTAAAAGAACATCCTAGAATAAAGACTACTAACTTGATTCCTAATGAATGACATACAATCTGCATTTAGTCGAAAGTAAAAGATCATGGTTACCTGCCTTGCATTTGCAAACCTAGTTCTTCTGATAAAATGACCTGCATAGACTCAAATCTGCAGTTATATTCCATATACGTGAAATTTACATGTATCGCATGTGATATTACCTGGACATTGCTTATGAATGTCCGGCTCCATAACCGGTGGAAAACTAAGTTAGAGAACCGTAGAACAGTCAGATTTTCAATAATGTTCCTTCCTAAAAGATGATCCATCCTGCAAAGGAGATGATTTAGAACATCAAGATCCTAGTGCTTTGATAGTCTCTAATTACTAATGTGCATGGTGATATATTATACAAGTAATGGGAATTCCAACCTATACAATTGCTTCTCCATAAACTTTGAAAGCATAGATTGTGTCAGCTGGTGAGAAGAAATAGGATTAAACCCAAATGGTTTCTCAACTATGACACGATTCCAGCCCTTCTGGGTTTGAGCATTATCAGCAATTGTGGATGCTACATCTAGAAGTGCTTCCTCTGGCACGGCAAGATAAAATATTCTGTTTGCTTTAGGTTCACCCTGAAGTGGGTAAGCTGTTAAAATATCAACAATTAAGAGTTTCTACAAAACCAAAAGACTTGCAGAGGAATCGGTCGTAATAAAACAGAGTTGTTTCATGAGTCAAAACTTTTTGGCACCTCAATCAGTTTCATCCGAGCACTGAGCTTTGACATCCCTTCTCTGTTATCATAACCTCCATTCACATAGTATGTTCTACTTAAAAATGCATCCATTTTACCGCCACAATCTTGTCTGCACAGAGAAAAAATAACATTCCACATACTTGGTTGTAACATTTAACAGCAACGCTTCAATAGATTGGACATATAACTAATCTTCCGAAATACATGTAATTTTAAACAACTCATTGCTCTCATCATTTCATTTCAAACATTCATACTAACATAGGATGTTATGTAGTGATGTTGTTTAGAGGGTACTTAGTTAATGCACGTCAATGAACTTCACAACGACAAACTTCTAGCTACAAGCAGTAACACGTGTCATTTTTACAAAATACTGTTTTCTTGAAAAATAAAATAAGAATCAATTGAAAGGTTACTCTTCCTGCTCAAAGTTCAACAATAAATCAAAAAAGGCTCAAAGAAGGCTAAAATTATTTCACCGATTCTGCAACTCGCTGTCTAAAAGCCACAAGCAAGGACTGTGATTACAAGTCCTTGAAAGAATAGGACAACCTAGTATTTAATTAAAAAATCTGGTCCAGGTAAAGAAAAAAAATCCTCCCTCCGTCCCAAATGAGCATCTTGTTTAGACTTTTTTTGATTAACTTGAATGTAAATTGACCAAATCTTTATAATAGTTGACTTGTTTCAAATTAATAAAAGTTGTTATTGAGAGTTTACTTAATATTCTTATAGAGATTGAAACTTTAGAATCTAAAACACGATAAATCTATGTTAAATAGTTACTCCCTCCGTCCCAAAATAAGTGTCAACTTTTGACTCATTTTGGTCAACTTAATTAACTATTGACCAAATATTTATAAATCATTTACATGTAACAAATATATAAAAAATAATTTTGATAAATTACTTAATATTCTTACAATGACTAAAATATTAGAATCTAAAATATTATAAATATTTTGTCAAAAGAATTTGATAAATTCCGACGTCGACTTTTCAAAAGGAAAAATTGACACTCATTGGGACAGAGGGAGTATTTGATAGTGTCATAGGTTGACCTTTCGATAAGGAAAGTGGACACTCATTTTGGCACGGAAGGAGTAATAATAAAGACTAATTTCTCCCTCCGATCTTCTTTGTTTCAAAAGGAAAGGGTTTCCCCTTTCCGAAAAGGTAGTATACCTTACATATCCAAATTACACCTATTAAAGTGAAGGCCATTCTGTTCAGATGCGTTAAATCTCTTTAGTTTCTTGTATTAGTTAGGGAGTTTTGGAAACAAGGTAGGTTTTGAAAAGTCATTCCGAAAGTGACACCCTTTCTGAGAAAGAGGAAGCAAATAGTATTTGGCAAGAGGACCGTACTGATGCTCAATGCGACAAGTTAAATTCGATGCTATGATGGATCGCAAGTCTTCATCTGTCAAATCTTTTCTTGAATATCCAAATATACCAACATTCTGCAGCCACAGGAAGCCAAAATAAGTCCAGAAACGCTTGCATAAAGAATGTGGAACATGCCAAGAGATTATAGGTATTCCTGGTGCATATTCAAAGCTATGAACTTCTTAAGCTTTTGAGTTTGGTAATAAATATAAGAAATACTCCCTGCATCCCAAATTGAGTGTGGTTTCTGGAGATACTTTATGTTCGATATGCTCCTCAGTTTCTTTTGAAATGGTTGTGCCATCCAATATTCAGATAATGAAAACTGTAGCTACCTTAAAGGGATGGCAGGGACATTCTCAGCCCTGACCCGGAAAATCTGAATTTAGCTCAGGTTCCAGGCCTCAACAGGATCTTAAACAACTGTATGTGTAATGGATTTCCAAATATTAACTGAAATCAAAAATAAAAACAACCTTTCATATTTATCAACTTTAGACTACCAAATATATTCCACAGCATGGTATAAATTTGACTATTGCTTGATAATTATCCAATGGCCATCACTAAAGAGACATAAATTTGACTATTTCCTTGATGATTATCCAACGAGGATCACTAAAGAGACTGATATTTCTCAGTCCAAACTAACCTAGGTACAATTGTTCAATTATTACTTGAATTTGATGATTGAATCTAAATTAACTCTGTCTCGGAGGCCCTATTAGGTTGCAATTAAGATCTATGAAAGCAAAAGCTCTTATCCATTTAACAGGCCTCGTTACTAGGATACTCTCTTTTAGCACCAGGAGAAACAATCAAGAGAGAAGAAGGCCACATAAACTGAGATCTCCCCTCTTGCAAATACTATTCAGGATGATCTACGAAGTATGAACACTACTGAAGCTAAAAAAATCTAGATACAAAATCATATTCATAGCAATAAGTTGGTGACTCGTTAATTTAAAGGAGGAGTTAAATTATGAAAATACATAATTATGATAGAATTCTACCTCAGGAAGAAAACCAGTATAATACAGAGCAAATAAAGCTGGAAAAATCTTTCCTCTGGCTAGTTCACCAGTAGCCCCAATAACAGCAATGCAAAGACATGTTCTATCACCATGGGTAGCTTTAGAAGAAGAGTGACTCTCTAGTAATGATAAATGAGACTTTATTGGAATCGCACTCTTTAGGGAAACATCAGATCGTAAAAGAACTTCGTGTTGTGAGTTCTTTTGCATTGCCCCTTCAGAAGGGACTTGTCTCGAAGAAACCACTCCAACAGAAACTACATGATAAAAATACACGATTCAGATGATGTTCAAATTGAAGTATCTAGTTATTGGTCCATCAATTGAAGCCACACCTTAACCTATCAAAGATTATAACAATTTAAGGAAACACCACTAATTAGACCAGTCTATCCGTGGGCATGGCAAGATGACATAATCTCCCCAAAAGACAAAAAGGCGAGGTCAGCAACGCCAGGCACTCGCCTTTTACAACTATTTCCTTCTTGATTCCAAGAATATATCTGACCTATGGGTTTAATGTAGCTTTTCTCGTACACAAAAAGACATTTTCCCAATCACTTAACACTTAATTCAAGAAACAGCCAAACAATGTATAATACCTAAATCAAAATCGTCACTGATTAGGGCAAAATAATTAGCACATGATTGCAGTGAAGATGCCAACTAGAATAACACTCTTCAGCTACTAGTTTGATGTGCAAAATTGAAATGAATTTAAAATGCATATGTCTCACAGAATGCAAGGTTTGTTACAAACGTCCCCCCCCCCCTCCCTCACCACCACGCACACACACACAAGGAACCTCAAAGGCAAAAAGAAACCCATAGTTGAGATCTCTATGGTTTCATTATTTTACATCCTCTTCAAAAAAAAAAAAAACTACATCCTCTTCAAACAAAACAAAAATAAACTCATTAAATCTACTCAAAAGCAGGAGAATACTACTAACCATTCGGCGGATTCATCTTCGGTACCCCTTCAGAAACCTCCACTGCATGCGTCGGGATAGTTTCTGAGTTCCCCATTGATATATCATTCTCGTGAAGTTCTAGATTCTCAAGCACATTTCTTTGTTCATCCCTTCTGTTGCACCTCCAGCGGTTTAGATTTTCAAGTACCCAAACTTTCAAACCGCAGAAGTTTGTACACAACTTGGTAGCATCACCAAAAGGCACAAAACAACTGTCTACGGACAGACGCAACTGATTTGCAGCTATCTGAACGCACAACCACCAAAATGGTCAGGAAGCTACTTTCAGTGCTCAAAATTCCAAAAGAAGCAAAATATAAATTTAAAAAAAAAAAAAAACGGGGATTTTCTAAGAGCATTTTCAGGTTTTTCGCTAGTTAGATATCTTGATTTAAGCTAATTTAGTCATCTATCTAAGCTCTGTGTTAAATGTTCGGTTTCACATTGAGTAAGCAGTAACATTTCATCATAGTTTTGATGCCAATTTTCCGCACTCATACCAACATCATATAATTAAGTGCTCATATCCAAATACCCTCCATTCCCCCTAAAGAGCTGTAAAGAACAACATGAGTGAACATGCCTGCACTAAATTTATCAAGCAAAAGTATGTAATAAATGATACTGGACGACAACGAGGTGCGGTCTAGTATTAAGACGCCTCCCCTGTTTCGGGTTCGAGTCACGTAGGGGGTAAGTGGGGAACCACTAACAATCCTCTTTTTAAAAAAATGATACTGGACTTGTTTAGGAGCCATAAGCCATAGAACATGGTTGTTCCTCCATTGAACTTTTGTCACCTACATTTAGATTTTTACTTATGGGCTTTGTAAATGCAGTTGCTAATCAATTATCCATCGAAATCTTGCATTGAACAGCAGTTAGTAACACATTGAAAAACATTGAAACTCATTTTATAATTGAATCAATGAATGTCTATCTGCTCGTGAGAACTTTTCCCTCAACTAGAAAAAGTCTGGCCCTGTCACAACTAAAGACTCAAATTCTACATTTGCGGTCTCATGGACATATATCAAATGATAATCCACCATACAGAATTTCAATAATCAAAAATGCATTCAAAATATCACATGAGATACCGCTTTTCGTAATCTCGTACAGGCCAGTACATGTATATAATTCTTTGGTTAGAATTTAATCTTTCACCAAAAATAAAATAATGAAATAAAAAGGCAAAACTGAAATTATTGACTGGAAGGAGAGAGTATATATGTAAATCCTAATACAATATTAAAATTATTATTTAACAAATAGTTATAGTGTTTAAAATTTAAAAATTTTCACCATTTGTAAAAATAAAATACTTCCTCGATCGCAATGATTGACCATTTTTGTTGTTGATCAACAGTAAAAATGTTACAAAGAACAAAAATTATCACTTATTTTGGTGCAAGAGTATCAAATAACAATTTTTATAAGTTGGTAACAATAAGGCTTGGATCACGACTGTAATAGGTAGTAATTTTTTATGATACAATAAGAGATTTTGTAATTTTAAATTAAAGTGAAAAATAGGAAAGAGATAAATAGAACGTAGTGGGACATATAAAAAATTAAAAATTAAATATAATATAGCATCACACTCCTAATCCAAGCCTGATTCATTTCTCCTAAAAAAAATAGCCAAAAGGTAATTTAAGTTGACCAAAAAAATCAATACACAAAAAACACAATACAATGTGAAGGACATCGAATACATCAAATGTTGAGATTAATTGGTCAAATTGTGCGGAATCAGGCTTGAGAACAACACAATGTGGTAGAGAGTGAAATTCAAAACTACAATTGGCTGTCAAAAAGTATTACCGGAAATGTACCGAACGAGGTGGCGGAGACGGTGACATTGCGACGACCGGAGACGGCGGAGACCAGTTTATTACAGTTAGAAGTATCCATATTTGGCGGGGATGATCCGATCGACAACATTGACTTTGATTGAGTGTTTTTTTTTTTGGCAGCTTTGGAATCAGCTCCTTCAAAGTTCAGACTGCAGGCGAAATTATGTGCAGATTTTATACCGAGCGCCTAGGCGCTCCTTGCGAGGAGCGTCCAGAATGTACATAGAGTTATTTATATACTCTATGTACATTTCAAACGCGCACTCCTTGCAAGGAGTGCCTAGGCGCTCCTAATAATTTGCGAAATATTTCACTTGCCTCCCTTGAGTTGAGGATCCTTCAAGGGAGAGTAGGTTGGCTGAGGGTCCATGGACGCTTGTTTTTTATATCTTTGTTCACTATCTACACTTTCAATATTAAAAAAATAATATTTTTTATTTTATATAACTTATTATTGTATTATTTCTTATCCATTATTATATTATTATTTTTTTGCTATAATAGCGGTATGGAACGAGGAGATTGAAGATGGAAATATGTGTAAATCTCGTGAATAATCACTGTCCTTAAAGTAATAAACGCCCACACTATTTGCCGTAAGTTTATCGGCGTTTCACCTCTAGAATTAGATTACACTCGAAGAATGACGATAAGCAATTATCGGAATTCTTCCTTAAGATTAAAAGAGAGTTGTAGAGTGAGAGAGAGTAGAGTAAATGAGTTTCTTGGATGCCTGGAATAATGCTGGAGCATCTATTTTATAGCCCACAACAAGCCCCTTCGTAATGGTCGCGATCAAGATACACGACCGTTAAACGAGACGTGCCACAGGCGCTATAGCGGCTCCTGGAATAGTCGTTGCCCTAGCGCTATAGCGACCTTTCCGGACTATAGCGGTATAGCGCTATTGGCTGCTGAAGTTCAGTCGAAAATTGTGCTATAGCGGTATAGCGCTTTGACACAAATTCAGAATTAATCCAACGTGTTTTTCGACGCGTTTTGAGCTTCATATGATAGAATATTGATCCTAGGTAATGTCCAACTCATTTTTTCTCCCTTAACATTATCATCTAATACTTAAAATATCCAACAATCCCCCACTTTAGATGACAATGTTAAGTCTTTGTTAGATTACGCATTGAGAAAGATGTCTCTCGACTTTAATCTTCCTCTAGTTTAATTACTTCAAAGTTCTAACGGAACGAAAGGTGTCTAGAGCGATTGAACCTCCATCCCTTGTGTTAAAATCGGAAGGAACAAACACGTAACCTTCCAACTCCTCTTAAATTCATTAACTTTTAGTAGAATTTGAATGGTCATGTGCTCCCTCCTAGTTTTTATAAATATTTCTAAAGACCAACCCTTGAATCTTTGATATAGAGCGGTATCACTCTTTATATTTATATAGGTGAGTAACCTTTTAAGCATCAAATAAATTTGGCGATATTCTGTAGCTTAAAAACTCATTAAGCGTTTTGAACGCATCCTCCGAAAATAAGTACTTCCAAAACCGGATTATAGTACTTTCCAGCCACTTATCGGTAACTTGTTCTTACCCATTGAACTTCTAAGTGGTGGTTATCTAAGGAGAAGTTGAGTTTCTATTATCGGTGACTCTTTAGCAGGGTCTTAATCCCATCTCATAAGATGTCTTACTTACTAATTTCTTAGTAAGTCTCTTTGTAAACGGATCGGCCAAATTATTACTTGTTCTTACGTATAAGATAGTAATAATTTCGTCGTTTATCAACTCCCAGACATAATCATGTCTCAAGCTAATATGTCTAGATTTTTCATTATACACTTTGTTAAAGGTCCTCAACAAAGTAGCTTACCTCTCGCGCAAATCAAAATAGGTCCGGTGAAGGATATTATGATCCTCAATTAACACCTGCAATGTGGACGGCTACATTAAATAGTGGTCGGGCACATAAAATTGGAAAAGGATGCTAAACAAGAAAGCAAGACATACAGTCCGGACGTGAGGAGGTGCGGTATACTCCGGCAGAATCTCTCGCTGACCAAGCTCCTCGACGATCTTGTCCCCGTGCTCGTCCCGATAACTCACACTCGCCTTAAAGCGAGATCTTCACTGTGGTTCTTCCATAGGCTCCCAGGGCACAACCAGTCTCTGCGCTATAAAAGCGCGATAATCAGCATCGGGGTAAATAAAGTTCTCAACCGGCATCATCATCTGCCAGTTGCGGGCGTCCTCAGTCAGCATCATCGGCGGAGGATCATGAGGCACATACAAAACCTCGGGCTCCCATCCCCACTGACGAGAGAATCTCTCTCCCAAGTACAAGCAGTCGGCAACCGGAGCCACCAGACAACCCGAGACTGGGTCCTCCGAGCAGTATCAGGAAATGCGACCTCCATTCTCCTCCGAAGATAAAAGGTCACTATGGCTAAGGAGTCATCGATCAGCTGAAGAAGCTCCGCAAGGGGATGATGGCGAGCCCCGCTCTTCGTCACCCACTCGTCCTTTGCCTACAGAGACATAATCGGGACAGTCCATTGAGCATTTTGAGCCCGGATAGGCTTCCGGTTCAGGCCCAGAAGCACATAAGCCCACACCTACAAAGGGAAAGCAGTCAAAAAAATGACAAATCAAAAGACAACAGCAAAAGGAAAAGTCAAAGGTCGAGTGGTACCTCCCAAGCGTGGACGAAGCCAGTCAAGCTAGTGGTAGCATGCCGACTCACGTGATCGAGCCCCCAGTAGCACGTGGCCAAGCCGGCGCTACCCCAGTCAAATGAGTCAAGCTCGTCAAAGTCCGCGAGAAAGGGCAACAGACTCACCCGTGCGGCAGTGTTGGCGTTACAAAAGAAATTCTCGCTAAGGGCCCATAGAAGGAAGACCCGCATCAGCTGACGAAGCTCATTGGGGCGCCGAGCCCTGACAGGCGCCTCCCGCAAGTAATCGTGCAAAATGTCCAAGCGGACCTCGTCAGACTCAAACCCGAAGTCTGCACCCAGCAAGGAAATAATGTTCCAGTGCTCCTTCTTGAAATCAAAGGGATCGACAGTGATCTCTGTCCCCTCACATGGCAGCCCGGTGATGTACGTAAAGTCCAAGGGAGTCATAGTCATCTCTCCCCACGGAAAATGGAAGGTGTGAGTAGAATCCCACCACCTCTCCGTGAGCACGATCATTATGTCCGCATTCCGGACAAATTTCTTTGTAGCGGCCTCCTCAAAGAAACGGCACAGGCAACTGCCGGTGATCATCTCTCGACCGGCCAAAGGAAGAGCCTCCCACATGTTGGCTAGGGCCAAAACCTCGCCACAGCTCTTGAGAGCCTTTACCCACTGCAAATCAAAAACACAGTAAAGTGTTAGCAGCAATAAAAAAATACATGGATTGCAACACAAGTAAAATGAGGTAAATTCTAAACTTGGTTGCAAAATTAATTTTTGCCGTTGGTCAATTAAAAATTCGTCGTTAGACGTTAAACTTCAAAATTAATTTTTTCGCCGTTGGGCGACTAAAGAAAATTAATTTTTGCCATTGAGCGATTAAAATTCGTCATTAGACGTTAAACTTCAAAATTAATTTTTCTGCCGTTGGGGGACTAAAGAAAATTAATTTTTTGCCGTTGGGCAATTAAAAATTCGTTGTTGGACGTTAAACTTCAAAATTAATTTTTTCGTCGTTGGGCGACTAAAGAAAATTAATTTTTTGCCCTTGGGCGGCCCAAAAATAAAAAATCATCGTTGGACGTTAAACTTTAAAATTAATTTTTCGGCCGTTAGGTAATTAAAAGAAAATTAATTTTTCGCCGTTAGGCGACCTAAAATTAAAATTCGTCGTTGGACGTTAAACTTTAAAATTAATTTTTTTCGGCAGTTGGGCAATTAAAAGAAAATTAATTTTTCGCCATTGGACAATCAAAATTAAAATTCGTTGTTGGACGTTAAATTTTAAAATTAATTTTTCGGCCGTTGGGCAATTAAAAGAAAATTTAATTTTTCGCCGTTAGGCGACCAAACTAAATATTTGTCGTAGGACGTTAAACTAAATTAACTTTTCACCGTTGGGCGACAAAAAGAAAATTAATCTTTGCCGTTGGGTGTTTGAAATTAATTTTTGCCATTGAGCGTTGGAAATCTTGGAAGTTCTTAAAACTTTTATCGTTTGGCATTTTGTGGGCATTGGCCAAATAAACTTTTGCCATTAAGGCACATGCTTATGTTAACATGAAAATAATTGAGTATCATCTAGTATCAAAAATTAAGCATTGCATTCTATAAAAAAATGCATCATCTCCTACATTTAATTTTTAATGTGCATATAAATTTTAGCATATATTACGTCTTTTTTTTTTTTAGTCATTAACCAACACAAAATCAAACATTGCCATGAGCACATTTTTGTATCTCAAAACATGTATAATCATGCATTCATCCATACATTAAATATATATATATATATATGAGTGACCCAAAAACACAAAATCATCACATTTTTTCATACTTAGGCATTTTATCAAACACTTGGTGGATATGCTTTTGGGTATGGTTTTTTCTAGCATAAATTATGCATTCATAATCTTCACATTGCACACATAATCATCACAAATAAAGTCTCATCATCAAGAGCATCACATTTATCAGTTTTTGTAAAAATAAAATGCAATTTTCGGATTTTATTTTCATGGCATGAACAAAGGCTCAAAACTTCAAGTAAACATAAAAATTGATAAAGAAAATTGCCCTAATCTTGCATACATATGTTAAGGGAAGATTTTCTACCTCATTGAGAGCCCGTTTGGTCATAGCATGGGATGAAAAATTCGGATGAAGATTGGAAGCATCAAATGGGTGTTGGATTGGATAACCCCTTTGGTTCCTCCTCAAACCAATGTTCTTGTTGGTCCTAGCTCAACTTGAAGAAGCCATTAGTGAGCTTGGATGGAGCTTGGTGGAAGGAGATGGAGCTTTGGAAGCTTGACCTTTAATGGAGATTTTTGGAAAAGAAGAAAGAAGAAAGGGGAAGAAGATAAGGAAGTAAAGTAGAGAGAGAGAGAGGGGTTCAGATTTTGAGGGATTCCCTCTCCCCTTGGCCGGTTATGGTCAAGGGTAGGTGAGAAATTTACACCCTCACCCCTTCATCTCCTTTTGTACGATTAAAGCGATCTCCGAAGACCCGAATGTGTTCTCGATAAGTCGAAACTTCACCAAATTCAATTTCGTCAACACCAAAATGATGCGGAGTATCCTTTAATAAATACATGCATTTTATTTGCTCACATTTACATGAAAAATATTTTTGGCTAAAATTCTCGCTTTTAAACGAGATCACGCCTTTTGCAAAAATTGTTTTCGGCTAAAGTTCTCGCTCTTAAACGAGACCACGCCAATCTCAAAAAACATCTTTACAACAAAATTTCCGCTTTTAAACGGATGATGTATTTCAAAAGAAAATAAAGTTTTACATTTCTGCGAACTACGCGTGGTCTGATTTCTCGCTCTTAAACGAGAATACATAGGAAACCCCAAGAGAGGTTCGACCACTTTCGGGCCAAAAATGGTGGTCCGTTCATATCGACGACGTTGCTTGCTCGTTAAATACCTGTGCAAGCATCGTCGCCGAGGGGCTCTGTAAACACCTCATTTGTGACCCTAGTAAATAAAATATTTTGCTAGAGAATTTTTAATAAAATAAAATAAAAAATCTCAAGTAACATTAACAATTATGTTACTTACATTAAATAAATATGCATGCTCAAATGTTGCACTCATACATTACTAATGGGTGTAACAATTTATTTTGTAGGATGAATGGGAAGAAAAGATAAAATAGAAGACTTCCTCTCACAAAATAAATCATCCTATCAAGCTCCCAAGTAGAAGAAAGTGCATACCAAGAATAGAAGAAGGAGTAATCAACCTTGCTAAGCAATGTACAATTAAAGACCGTAATCATTAGCACTTAGGTACATTAGACAATAGGATGTAACTCAGTTTTGGCCAAGAAAAAGGCCAAATATTCAGACAGCCTCACATGGGCCGGTCCGGCCCAGGTGTGTTGTTTTTGGATTTTTTTGCCTTTTTTTAAAAGGGGCAAAAGGGTAAATTCATAATTACTCCCAGAGGTATTTTGGACCTTCAAAGAAGGCTGGATACTCCTCTCCCCACCTATAAATACAATTTCATTTACTCCTTTCAACAACCTTGGAAGTCTTGGCAAACTTTTAAAAATCCCTCCAACCTTTCATTAGCCCACAAAACTTCTTAG
>JAOTQG010073282.1:0-14147 GCA_025631175.1 Iris virginica
CACTACTTTAATTTTACTTTCCATCTACTACCCCTATATTTATACTCTATTAAATATCACATTACATTAATTTACTACCTTTTAAAATTTCTCTCTCCTCTCTCTCCCTTCTCACTCCACTTTCTCTATATTTCTATCCCCTATTAACTAGGTTCATGTGCTCTTTATTTTTTTATTCTTTAACCGTCCATAGAAAAGAAAGGCACACTGCCCAAATAAAGGAGTTTAATAAAGGGTTTCTCTCTCAAACTCGCTCACTTCTCCTACCTCTCTCTCCAATAAAAATTAAACCCAGATGATCTCTCTCTCCCTCTCTCTCGCTCTTTCATTTCCTCCTTACAAAAACTTAAGCCACTTTCTCGTTTTCGACGGCGGTGAGGAGTAATTATCCCCGACAAGCTCTTCAGCATCTGCTTCCTCCTGCTCAGATTGCATCTTCCTCTTCATTCTAAAGTTCGAGGTGTCTGTCTTGTCCATGGGAAAGTGGAGGTTGAAGAAAAGGACATGAGATAGATAGTGCAGGTCCCCTCCGGCGGTTCTCTCTCTCTCTCCCTCTCTCTCATCTGTGCGATTTGTATATCTCTCCCCATTTTCGACTTTACGCCATTTTTCTTCTTTACCTCTATATAATGGAAACTACGAAAACAATCTCGACAATGTCAACGAGGTTCTGGGTTTGTATGAAGAAGCTTTGAGTTTTTTTGGGTTTTTTTGGGGCGACGGCGGCTATGGAGGATTTGAAATAGAGAAGGGAGTGGTGGTGGTGGGTTGAGGGGAGTGACTGCTTTTCACACCCATCTGGAACAGAGAAGGGTAATACGACTTTAATGATCCCTCTTTCAGTGATTCTTACTTGCCAGAGTATGATTGAAAGGGTGGGATGACTTCTGTGAGTTCCAGGATAAGAGTTTGTAGGGTGGGATGGCTTCTGTGACCCAATTTTTTCGCCCCTTTGTTGATTTTCTACTGTGTTTGATCCCCTGCTTTGTTCAAGAGGGTTGTGTGTGTGAGAGAGAGAGAGAGAGGGTTGTCTTCTTCCGCATTGTGACTTTTCAAAGCAGAGAACGTGGATCCATGTCGCGAGTGCTTTATTGTCGGAGCGAAGGAAGTTGCCGGTGAAGAGAGAGAGAGAAATGAACGGAGTACGCACGGGTGAGATGGGAAAGGCAGCAGTATATTTAATAATTAATAGAGAAGGGCAAAATAGACCTTTCATTAAAAAAAATCATCTATTCCATCTACTCCATCTCATATTTTAAACAGTACCGTCTATCACAATCTATCACGAAATTGGACTTGTGATCATTCCCTTAGGAATATAAGGATTCGATTTGGGGTATAAATTGTATGCAGAATGCATCATATCGATTTAAAAAAATTCAAACTTAAACCGAATCGCGAAATTTGTAAACCAAATCGAACTGAATCGATAAAATGCAATTCAGTTTGGTTCAATTTATCGATTTAGCACAAATTTTGTAAATTTTCAAAATAAATAAATATAGCATAATATTCATTACAAAAAAAAAAAGTATAATATAGCAACATTGCAGCAACAACATACAGGCAACAACATTGCACCAGAAGCAACAGCATGTACAGGCAGGAGCGAAGCCAAGATTCATCCGATGTGGGGGCGAAATTAAACTGGGGTTCGAGAGCAGCGATCCCGAAGAAACTTTTTTGGTTCGGAAAAGCATACTGACTGGTCGGATCCATAAAAATTAGAAATAAAGGTAAATATCATAATAATTTTTACACAAAATGACGTCGTTTTGTTTTAAAATATAAAAGAAAAAATAGGCTACAATAAGGATGACGAACTTGACAGAGAAGATAATTGGGGAGCTAAAACCTTCTTTTCTTTCGGGCAAAAACACTAATATTAAAAAAAATCGTCATAATAGACAGCCCTGGGTACAGACAACAACATTGCAGTAGGCAGTAGCAACAACTCATACATGTACATGAGCAAATATTTATCTACATTTAATTTTTCAAGACAGCCAAGAAACCTAAATTAATACCTTGGTCAATGATCATACATGTCACCTTGGTCGAATCTTTTGTTATGTTAGATTGAAGTTTACTGTATAATTATTAATTTATTTTATATAAAAGAAATATATTTAAATAAATAAATATATATAATAATATAAAGGTTGTGTATGAAAAAAAAATATATATATATATATATACATTAGATATTGCGGTTCGATTCGATTTAAGATGTCGAAATTGTAAATCGAATCAAATAGTATGATTTAACAATTTCTCAAAAGTAATCGAACCGTCGTTCGCAAATTCATCGATTTGATTTCGATCTATTTCGATTAGTGATGTAGCCAATTTACACTTGCACCCCTAGTATCAATGGTACGGAAGGAGGATAGCGGATATTTTCAAAGAAAAGGGCAGCGGACCGATATATTGTCTAACCGAAGGGGGAAAAGAGCACCGGTATTTACCCAAAAATTACGTACGGAGGAATAGGATAGAGATATACCCACGAAAAAAAGTGAGTATTTAAGCAAGCTCCGGTGTGCAGCTGGACTTCGCTCCACCCATTTTTCCCAAACAGCTAGCTATTTTTGGGGCGGTTTTCTACCAAGCTGGACTTCGCTCCAGCCATTTTTCCCAAACAGCTAGCTATTTTTGGGGCGGTTTTCTACCATTTTAGGTGAGTTTCTATCTCCATCCCTCATTTCTGGGCTACCTGCTGTCCCAAAATTATTTGCATTTTAACTGTTCGATATAATGCCCTTAACAAGTATCATATCCTGCAAAAGGGCATGTTAATTGGAGAGGAGTTTGAAGAAGAAATTTTGGACTTGTGGAATCCATTCTAATTTGAGGTTTGAAAAAGTGTTGGTTGCAAAATTGATTGGGAAAGTGGAGGATAAGGAACAAGAAGAGTTTAAACTTTTTTTAAAATTTCAATTTGATAGTGTACGTTATGCACTACGTGACACTTTTACATAGTTATAGAGAATAAAGTAATCACCTATTTATGCTACAAAAAGAACTTGAACTGCTACTGGGAAATGGTTAGATTGGCTTTCAGAAGTCGAAATGTGCATTTTTGTCATATTTGGGTGGGAGGTTCAGCTGAGCCGAGGTTCTTCACCTCCAGCCCGTAGAGTTACCATTCATTTTTGGCATTTCACTTGCACTTTCTTAATAATATTTCCCGATGGTTGACCGGCGAAGGTTCTCTTTTCTCCTGCAAAACTAACAGCTCCAGCATATTAGTGGCGCGGGGAAAACTTTTTGGTCCAGCAATCTAAAACAGCATCTCAGTCTTATGTGGGGCATTGCTTATCTTGTAATTGTTCTTAGAATTTTAGAAGTTGAAAGAAAGTGCCTCTACCAAACAAAACCTCTTAGTCCAGGAACAAAAAGTGATTTTTAGAGAGAAAGTTTTTACTCTTCACTCCCTAAAAGCACAAGACTGTAAGCTACACTGGGGCATCACCATTATTTTTGTGTCCATGCGTTTGTGCGACTTTTCTTGATACAGGTTATGTCTGGCACTTAGAAATCATCTATCAGTTTGAAAAGAATTCTAGTGAAAGCTGAATTCACATATCTGATCAATTCTCCCTCCCTCTCTATCTGTTTCATAGATTCAATACACTGATATTTTCGCTCAGCAATCCCACACTCAACCGGTAATTTAAAAATAAATTCATCATAATTCAGCCACCATCTGCATATTGAGTAGTTTTGATACATGTTACAGTACTTTTAACTCAGTTGTTTCTTATTTCAGATATGTATTGCGGCCTTATTTATCCTCAGTTTGGTACTAGCCTGTTCAGTAAACAAAGATACCTACCTCCTAAATTGGAGACAAAGAAATGCAATCGACCCGAGGGTCTGAGATTGCTTGATTCTTTGAAGGTATGTTATATCTAGGTTTATCTGTAGTTTCTGAAAATTCGCTAAGTTTTGCATACTGATTAAATGAAAATTTTTGTCAGGGAAGTTTTATTATGAGAACTTTTTATAGAAAAACAAAAAATATAACGTTGACTTTAATTTTGATCTTCTCTGCCCTATCTAGATTTTCATTGTTTAATGCTTCACTTGCATTTCTGTTATCTGAGGAACTAATACTGATTTGTTCGGGCTACGTTTGTGAATCTAGTAGCAATTCAGAATGCTTTTTACCTTTGAACACATGATTTTATCTACTAGATGCGGCTAATCAACAAAATGCATGGGCTATTTTCATCCGTGATTTGGCCATCATGATTGTCCATATCTCCACTGTGTTTTCCTTTACAGATGTCTTCCTTTTCTTTTCATTTTCCCCAACATTTTCATACTGGCGCAGCAAAGGGGCGTTGAAGAAAACTCTTGATCCGTGTTTTCTTCGATCAGTACTTACTCTACCGCTGCATACAGTCATTGTTGTCCATCACTCACCATTCTTTTCAATGAATTCCCGTGTTCAATTTGTCCAAACCAGCCTATTACATGATGTAACAGGATCTTGCCAACTGAGATAACACTGAAAAACTAGATTGCTTTATGCCATGGAACAATTCCTTAATGAGATATGGTTTTCTCCCGTTAAAAATCAGCACCGAAGTTACAACGAACCATGAACAGGCTCACTTCACTGCTTCACACTAATTTCAGGTGATGCGGAGATAGAAAATCTTAATCGTTCGATTTATTAACTATTATTTGCTAGAGATTCTGGAGGCCGTCTGCATTGCAACTCTGTCAACAATGTCCGGGAGTTCTAGCCCGAGTAAAGGGATGAGAAGTCATAACTGACCTCTTCATCCGAGGTGATTTAAAGAGGTTGTTTAGTGTGCCAAGCAACAGTTGATAGCCGAAAGTCACTGTCATAGAGCATGAATACTGCCAAAAATATAGTTGAGAGAATGTATATATTAATGCTTTTATCCACTAGTTGGTTCTTGACATGATTTCCTTCTCAGTTTGTGGAAACGTACATAACCAAATATCATTCTTCACCTATAAGATCTAAGTAGAAGGATCCTCGTACACACGTAGCCTTAAGTTATTGGATCATCCCATATATGCCTTAGTGTAAGCAAAACGATTCTTCAGATCCCTTTCTTCAAGTGTCATGATGTCATCTTATGATTTGTGTCCATTTAATGACAATATCTTTGTATTCTTCTTGATTTTCTCTCTTTGTTTGAGTGCTGTGGTGTATTCCATCCATATGTAGTACTCCCTCCGTCACTAAATGACTGTCATGTTTGCTTTCTGAAAGTCAACTAATTTATTATTAAAATAATTATTTAACATATGTTTATTATATTTTAGATTCTAATATTTTAATATTTATAAGAATATTAAGTAAACTATCCTTGAAATGTTTGATAACTTCACAACAAGTCAATTCTCATAAAAATTTCGTCTAACTTTAATAATGTTGACCAAAAAAGTCCAAACATGATGTCATTGAGAGATGGAGGGAGTAGTTTGAATCAAATAGAACTCTTACGGAATCAACTTGACTAAACAATCATTGGCAAATTAGTATTGGCCAAATCGTTGGAAAATTGAAGCTCTTCGATGGAGTCATTTGAAGTGAATTATTGCTTGGCACACCTCTTAGGTTGGTGATATCCCAATCTCTTTCCTTGTAGTAAAAGAAAATCTAGCGACCAGTAGATCACCTGTTGCATTATTTCTTGCTGGTGAATGATTGCTACTTGGTTTTTCAATCACTGGGCCATTTATCTTTACTGGCAGTGTTATGTCCTGTTACAATATCAATTTCTTCATTTCATGGTGGATACAGAGCAAAGTATAAATTTGAATTGTCTTTGTTAGCACAGAAAGTGTGAGATTGTCCTGCATTTAATGAAAATGTCTAACTTGTGAAGTCTGACTGTACGTAAATAGTTGTAGCTCTTACTCTTAGTCCTAGACTAGCTAATCCATTGTACTCCATGGATGGTTGAATCTTAGAAACTAATGTTGCTAAGTTTGTTATTTTTAAAAATAATTATTCTTGTCTTGCAGTTCAATTACATGGAATTGAGACTTCAGTCAATCATTACAATCTCATCGCGGAATATGTCTCAGCCGCCTTTGTTGGCCGTGAGATGCAATCATCCTCAAAATGCCGATTTACCTCGTTATTATTCAAAAAGAGAGAAGAAGCCATTTCCTATACCCATAGTGGAGCTGCGGCGAAATGCCCGGGAGAGAGCGAAAAACAGGACTGGCCAACCTAGACTGCCACCCCCTCCTCCTAAGAGAGGATTGGTGGTCCAGAAACTCATTCCTGTCGCATATGGCGTGTTAAATGCAAGAACAACATTGATTAACAATCTCAAGAAGCTCTTAAAAGTGGTGCCAGTACAAGCCTGCAAGTAATTCTCTTTTACTACAGCAAAAAACTTTAGAAAGCTAGCTTGCTACCTTACCTCTGTACACCGGAAATTCCGACTGGTCTGTGGTGTAATGCTTAAATTGCTCATCCAACAAGAATCATTTCTAGTTTCAGGAATTGTGATCAGGACCTTTACCAGTTTCTCTTACCTGATATTTTAATATTTCTTGCAGTTGGTGTAATGAAATTCACGTGGGACCTGTGGGGCATCCCTTCAAGTCATGTAAAGGCCAAAGTTCTTCAGCCCGCAGAGGCCACCATGAGTGGGTAAATGCAGTAGTAGATGACATATTGGTTCAAGTTGATGCCTATCACCTCTTTGATCGTCTGGGAAACCGTTTGCGTCATGAGGAAAGATATTCTGTCCCTCGAATTCCAGCGGTAGTTGAGCTATGCATCCAAGCAGGAGTTGATTTACCAGGATATCCTACGAAAAGAAGAAGAAAGCCAATCATTCGCACCGGGAGAAGGGAATTTGTTGATGCAGATGAAAGTGAACTACCAGATCCTGTCCCAGAAGACAGACCACCAATACTAAATGAAATACCCGATACAGAAATAGTGCCTCCTGCAAATGCAGAAGAAACATCCTTGCTTGCTGAGGAAACACTTCAAGCATGGGAAAAAATGAGGGGAGGAGCCAATAAGTTGATGAAGATGTACCCTGTGAGGGCTTGTGGATACTGTCCGGAGGTGCATGTTGGACCAACTGGGCACAAGGCGCAGGTTTGTGGGGCCTACAAACACCAGCAGCGGAACGGGCAGCATGGGTGGCAGAGTGCTGTTCTAGATGACTTGATACCCCCAAGATATGTGTGGCATGTTCCCAACTTAAATGAACCAATGTTGCAAAGGGAATTAAGGAACTTCTATGGTCAAGCTCCAGCTGTGGTGGAGATATGCGTGCAAGGAGGTGCCACGGTGCCTGAGCAGTACAAACCAACCATGAGGATGGATGTTGGGATTCCTAGTGATGTTAGAGAAGCTGAAATGGTGGTCTGAACCCCCTCTATCATTCTCCTTTGTGTTTCCTTCTTAGTGTTAAGAGCATGTACAATATTGAAAGAAGGCTGGTTTGCCCCGCGAGAGTGTGTAAATGTTATGTACATGTACAATACAAAAAATTGGGCATGTTCGTTGTCCTCCAAAAATAAACGAATTTACTGTTGTAGATAATACAATACCCTCTAAAATATGCATATGAATTGCTGATAAAGTACGATATATAGGAATCTAAATCTGCCGAATCGCCACAGAATTATAAAATTCAGACCGATACCCATATCATATGCGACAGCAAGTACTTAGACTATAAACACATATGCTGCAAAATAGAAGCCAATTTCTCAGCCAAGTGTACAGAAAAGACAACCTTGTCCAAGTCCCATCAGTAAACTCGGACAACCAAAAGCTCAAAGTATGGTAATTAGCACATTTGTACATCACCCCATCCAATTCCTCATCAATCTGTTTCTCTACCACATTTCCACTTCCTCTCTCCTCACCCAATTCCTCATCAATCTGTTTCTCTACCACATTTCCACTTCCTCTCTCCTCACTCTTTTCATATCTTCATAACCACCTATCCTCAACCCTTTCATGCACATGCACAACTAATTACACACACACATTAGCCAACATTTCAATATCTGAAGTTACGACAGTAAAATTTTGAAAAAAAAGAGAATTTAAAGAAAAATGGTAGGATCAGAAAATGTAAAGGCAGCAGTAGGAGATCAAGCGGCACCAAAGCTACCGTCAGCTGCGGAGGCCATCGGCAAAGGGCAAGTGCTCCACGGGAGGGCCAAATTACCCCATTCTCCGGCGAAACTGGCGCTTGGTGGCTTTGCTATTGTTCTTACCATTGGTTATTTCACACTGTACTCCCACAAAAAGCCCGAAGCCACTGCCCTCGACGTTGCCAAGGTTGCTGGAGGTGTTGCTACTCCTGAAAACACTCGCCCTCGCAAGTAGCTAGCAAAAATCATCATCCTCCTCTTAGAATGCTATCTCTTCTTTACATGCTTTGAACTTAGTATTTACGCGGTCTTCTTCCCCCCCCCCCCCCCCTCATTTTCTTAGGGTTGTTTGATGTAATAGTTTCCTACTTCAAGTTGTTTGAGTTTAAGAAATTGGTGTTTTTGTGTTCCTTTATTTATCTTTTTTAACTCTATAGTCATTCTATTATTGCATTGTCGATGTGCATGGACTGCATCTTATACGGAGCAGAAACCTAATCATGATAAATGGAAATTATTAGTGGTTGGGGCGAAATCTGGTTATATTAGATCTTCCTTTTAGACAGCTAATCGTTCTATATTGAGTGTAAATTAAGAGAACCTGCATTACTATTTGTTTTAGGCCGATTGAGGGGGACTTTCTGCCATGCAGGGTGTCACAGGGTCAAGTTTGACACCAAACTTTTTGCGCCAAGCCACACCTACCATGGCAACCAAGCTGCCCCAACTAGGGTTGGAAATCAGACAATCGGATCGAGAATAGGGTGTTGCGAAAAAATTCTAAAATTTTTCGGAATGGAAAAGTCAATTCTAATTTTTTTGGAAATTTATAATACGTTCCGATTTCGAAAATATGTATTTTTTCGGAATTTCGAAAATTCCAAATTTCGAAATTTTCGAATTTTTTTTGGAATTTCCAAAATTTCTGATTTTTTTTGAGATCATAAATATTTTCAGAAAATCATTTATAGAACAATTACATAGGAAAAAAGTAGATAAGACAAATTAATGGATAAAGGTATTTTACCTAAATCAACAATTAAATTACAGCAACTAAATCAAAAAATTTATAAACACACGAAGATGTATTTTCAAAAAAAATGATGAAACTTCACTTTTAATTATTTATAATTTATCTTTATATTTCAAGGAGGCAATTTTTTTTACAATTACTATATATATTAAGAAAAATGATGTTTTTATTTTTCAAACAAAGAAAGTAATACTTATTAAAGTATATTTAATATCATTTTCAAATGTATATTTTGTAAACTTTAAGTATAAAGCTTTATATACTTGTACAATTTTAAATTACATTAAAAATAAAAATAGAGTAGAAAAAAAATAAAATCTTGTACATATGTTGTGAAATCTAGTTCATAAAAATAAAAAGTGACTATCATTATTTTTATCATTAATCCTATTATTTCGTTAATTATATTACCTACTGTATTTTGTTACTTAAAAATCAACAAATATTTTCTATTATCTTTAGTCCATTAATAATTATTATTATATTTGAATTATTTGCTATATAAACTATTTGTCTAGTCGTAAGATCTTGCTTTGAGTGTGGGAGGTGAATAATTAGATTTTTTTAATGTTTATTCTATAGTTTATATTAAAATCGAAAATCAAAATTATGAAATTTGAGTTTCGAAAATATTTCGGATCAGATTTCGAAAGTTTCAAAACTGATTTCATTTTCGATCCAAAAAAATCAAAAATCGAAATTTCGAAATTCAAACTAAAAATTTTCAATCCAAAATTTTTGAATCGAATTCATGCAAAATAAAATCATGACAAATAATCATACACAATAAAAGCATAATTCTTTTAAAATTTGAGGACCAAGATAATCATACAAAATAAAATTCAGTTCACTTATTTCGTGGTAGAAATTATAAGAAAAAGAGGAGTAAACTCTTGTAATTGAAAAAATAATATTCTTCTTAATAAAGATAAGTTAGGGTTCGATAATGAATATATTTATATTTGACGATGTAATATGATATTTTATAATGATTAAAAAAAAAAGAGCTCGAGAAAAAATTGATAGCCATAAAAATAAAAATCATATAACCTAATAAGTAAATAAAAGTAAATTTTGGATGGAGATTATTCTCGTATATCCCTCTTTTGACCTTTTCCTTTTTTTCGTTATCAGAATGTGGAAATAGAAGCAACCCAAGGTTGATTTATACAAGTCTTATCTGTCCATGGCGTATTTTCCATAACCTTGGAAAAGAAAAAAACAGAGCAGAGAATGTGGAAATTTGAAGGGAAATGTGTCTGAGAGCTCCTCAAATCAAATTCCAATGCCTATCTGAACCCTATTAACGGAACCCCCAAACCCAAAACTTAGAAAAAAGCAAGAATACTATCTGACCATTATTGACAGTGAGAGCGGAAAAAGTTTCCAACAATGGAAGTTTGTTATCGGACCAAATTCAACAATTTCCTGTTTTCTCCATCCACTCATCTCTGTAAGTCTCTCTATTCGCTAATGGAAATGGATGGAGTAGTTCATTTTGATTCATGTTTCCGTATGCGTGTCTTCTGCGTGTTCAATTTCCTTTATTTTACCAGATTTTTGTGGTTCTCGAGTGGGCGGAATTCTTACTGTCTTGTTAGGGTTTTCTGTGTGTGCGGTTGATGCTGAGGAGAGAGAGAGGCGATAAACTTAAAAGTGTCTTTATCTGTTACTGCTTCACTTTACAGACTAAACTAGGGAAGCTAGATGATTTTTGTATTATTTTTAATATAATGCATCCCCTCTTTCCGGGCAAATAGTCCATTGTTCCATTTTTAGACGTTCCAGTTCCATACAAAGAGTCCACTTTTGAAAAATTAGCTGTAAATAATTATCTTTTCCCCAAAAAATTTCGTTCAGATTCAAACATAATATAACATACTATAGAAAAAAACTTATAAGTTTAGTATACTTGTAAAAGCTATAAAATGCTAAAAGTACAAAACTAAAAAGTTTGATATCAAACATGGACTCTTTGCCCTGAAAGGAGGGCGTAATTGTTAGTATTACTGTTTTTCTCTTAGTAATTTAGGTGTCCTGGCCCACCTGGGTTGCTTTTTAACTAGAGTGATACTTATGTTATGGATTTGTGTCCATGCATAAAGTAGCTTATTGATGTGATTTATCGAGTTATTGTGGATTGAGGTCACTCTGGTCTTCTTGTTTTTTCATTTTGGTCTCTTATTAGATGCCTTTCACTTATTGTTTGTCTCAGCTAGTGTGTATATGCAAGAAGTGTGGATATTGTTTATATATCACCAACTAATCTTTGAAGATTGTCGAAGTTATGAATGACTGTTTTCCCTTGGTCTTTGGTTATATTCAGTTGGAGTGGATGTCTGCATTTGTTTTCATGTGGTGGGAGGTGATTTGATTACGAAGAATTATTCATTTACTTTAATCTAGAAAAAATTGCATTTCTTCAATGTTGTAATTTACTGCACTTCCGTGCCTGTTTTCTATCATCCCTGTCCTCGTCTATCTGATGCTGGTCAACATTTCTGAATGCGCAGGTGAAAAGAAATCAATGTCTTACCCTTCATCATTTCAGTTGGTAAGTATCATTTTCTCTCTTGTTTTTCTTTGTTCTTGCTGTTAGATGGTCTAATTTGCATATAAGGTTTTATGCTGACTGTGTGATGATAGTAAATGTTCACAAAGTGTGAAAGGGCAAATTTATTTGAGTATTGCTATAAAGCTAGCATGTATTACTTGGGACTCTTTCGAATTCCTTAAATGCCAAATACTCTGTATTGGATATTCTTTCTGATTGAAACTTGGTATGATAGATAAACCTGGTGTTTCCCTCAGTTTATCAAGTTTATTTGGGAGTTAATTTTGTGCTGAATAAAACACACTTTTTATTTGACAATAATCTTTATTTAAAGGCAAGTCAGATAGATTGTTCCTAACCTTCAACCTATGTACGGTTCTGGCCAAGTTCACCTTACCTAGTATAATGGGGCAAGCTCAAGGCTAGGCAAAACTTGCACAAGGGATGGACGATGAGTTTATTCGCATCTTGGAAACACAACTTATTCTTGTATTTGCTTGAATCATGCCATAAGACAGCTTGCTTTGCTTGTTGTCATCATTGCTGCTTTACTGCCTTGATCTGCATGAACCTGCTGCATTGATGTCTTGTTACTGATTGGTTCCTTGCTTGAAAGTGGTGGGCTGCCTTGTTGCTATGCTTTGACAGGGGCAGAGTGCATTTTTCACATATCCCCATGTTAGTGGGGAGTAGGGTGAAACGAGACACTTAGTGGAACAATGATCTCGTAGAAGATTTTCTGTAACATTGAAGACAAGTCTTTAGTACAATAGCTAGGGAAAATGATCATTGTACTGACCAATATGCATACATATGTTAGAGAGTTTATGGTGATTCATGAGGAATTGTAAGAGGAATCCTGGTAGCGGGATGACGAAATCCAAACTACAGTAAAGCACTAAAGTATTTTACAAAATCTGGTCCTGAAGTGGGGGATAGTTTTAATCATATTAATAAACAAGTGGGAAGCACTTAACTCAATGCATGTCCGTTTATATCCATTCTATGTTTATCCATTCCACTTTATCCAGCAGCTCGGAGAGTATTATGTATTTGCTTGATCATCGTAAAAGTACATGCATGCGCTACAAGCAAAGGGAAGAAAACTTTAATGGTGTTAGGTGATGTTGAGAGTGACTATATAAATATATGGTGAAAGAGTTGAAATTACACAAAGGTGGAAAAGTCAATTCATAAATCCGTTAACTAAATACATAATTGTACTGATTGGATGAGCTTCCTTTTCCTGGTATTAGCATAAATATGCAAGAAAGGTGAATTAGAGATATCATCAGCTTTAGAATTGCCTCATCGCGGAAGGTCCTGTGCTTGAAGATGATTGCTTGATAGAGAAATAATCTGCAGCCTCTGCTCACCCATTTGTGGGGGAAGTCTGTCAGGCTTGAAATAGAGTTCTTGAGTATTGAGATATTAATGTTAGGCTCATTAATTCATGTGCATTAGTCCCACTCCCACTGATGTTCTCATATTTGAAAAGAGTCGGTGTCTTTTTTGTTAAATAATATTTTTTTTAGATAAAAAGTGGATGCCGTACATATTATATAGAAACTTAAACAGTTGTGGATAAGGTATCCACCAATACAAACAAGCAACAACCAAACATTACACAAAAATAAAAAGACACAATATTAGCAATCCGGAGCTGCCCGCCAGTTCTGAAAGTGGTCAAAAGAAACACCCTCGATGTGTAGGGGTAGTGTAGTGGCCACTTAATTTGGAAACCCTAAAAAAGAATGGACACTTCTTTTTTGGAACAGAGGGAATATTATATAAGTATTACTTACTTTGTTCCACACAGGAAGTCCAGCTTTGGTCGTCAAATATTTAACGATGAAATTGAAATCCCAAAACCGTTGGAGAGTTCAAATTTACAATCTGTTCACGCGTCAAGATGAACTATTTCGAGCAAATTCCAAATATCAGCAAACGAGGACATTTGAAAACGCTCTCTAATGAGTAATCACAAATCAAATGCTACCTTGAAGGGCAGGCAGGAGCAAGAGGCGACGGGCTTGGGGAGTTTTTTGACCTCATAAAGGCACTGGCGGCAGTTCCTACATGGTAACAAAAACGAGAATGTTGACTACAGAAACTTCTTGAGCCTGGAGAAGGTCATTCATTCCTTTGGGGATTTTTGACTAGATACCTGTTTATGAAGACCTCAAAGGAATCATCAGGGTTGAGGAGATGGACCCTGACCCCTGTGACTGTGATTCTGGATGGTAAATATGTCTAGGGTGAGGCAGCCTGGGAAGTGATGATTGCTTCTAGGTTTATTGAGTTTGGGAGTGGTGGTGATTACTCAAGAGAGGAGGGGGGGGGGGCGGTGGTGGAGAAAATCCCAGGGATCAAATTAGGGATCGTGAAGCTATTATGTCTAACCCCATCTCTCTCTCTCTCTCTCTCTCTCTC
>JAOTQG010073393.1:0-24846 GCA_025631175.1 Iris virginica
CGGCACATATGTCGATGCGATCATAAACAAGTGACCAACTAACACATACATGGTAACTATTCATGCATATGAACCTCGGTTCACCACATACGACATGTCCACAGAAAGAAAATGGTAAGCATGATAAACCAGTGTAAAAGGCGGAAACAAAGGCAGTAAAAGGGCGCTCAAATCCACGGCACCGTCGAAATCTCACCACTGAATGGACAAATTACGAGTTGGAAAGGGAGAATGGATGGATGCTCTCAAAAGTGGAAGGGGGAACTTTCTCTCTCTAGGATGCAAAAGGAATCAGAAGAGAAGGAGAGGAACAGAAAGAAGGAGAAAGGGTTTTAAACGTTGCTATGAGGGCAATCCCGTAATTTTTGTAACGAGGAGACGGCTTGATCAGCCGTTAAATCATAATTAGGCAATAAATAAGGCTTCTTGAAAAAATTCTTAGCATTTATTAAATTGCCAGCCCACTAGAAACTGGGGACTGGTTCAAGGATCTTACTCGGCACAGAAGCGGTGAGCATGATCCCAGAACACAGTAGCAAACTGAATACTATGTGACCCTCCACGCGAGCATAAATACTCTTGCGTATGACCAGGGGACTACTGTAGATACCATAATTTTCCCCGACCTGACGAGCATGATATGGAGCTCGGCTCAGCCCTGGGCGATCATGAGCAGACATCTGGATATCAGGATAGGACGGATGGATGTTGGCCGAGCACAGTTGAATACGTGCCGAGACAGGTGAGCTCGGCACAGTTTGGTTCCTAGTAGGACTCAAACTAGATCACGCCTCGTAAGCGTGGAAGCAGGATCATATTAGAACTCTATATTACCTTAACTCTACTTGCGTAGGCAAAAGGAGTTATAATTAGACAAGGATTGTGTTAACAGGCTGTTAAACATGGGCAAGCAGACTCCTACCAGATCTGGAGACCTTGAACCTTGTCACTTCAACAACTATATAAAGGGACCTACCCAGTAGGCAAAGGTACGCCATTCTATAAGCCCAAACTCTTTCATAGTGATTCCAGATATTGAATATCTATTGATTATCACGTCGGAGCTGTTTGGCAGGGATCACCTCCCTGCCCAGTGACGTGCGTTCATCCTTGGTAGGTACAGCATTTGGCGAGCAGGATTTGTTTGCAGGTTACATGTGCGAGCAGTAATTGCAGAGCAGTGGAACAGGTCGCCCCGTTCGTCGAGCTTGTGGAAATTCTGTGTAACAACACTCTCCTTTACTCTTGTAAACATGTATGACTCTTGGTTTTCTCCATGAAAATATTATGGAAGTAATATGACTCTTTAGTCTTCATATGATATTATCATCTTCTTTCAATAAAGACATGAACATGTGTTGAATGCTTTAGCATGTATGTTCTTCTTTTCTCTTGGAGTATGTTTTCATACCATCTATGTTTTTTTATGTTTGATGTCTTCCAAAACATATGAATATGAGTGAAACATTCACAAGGTTCAAAACCTTTTTCAAAATCCAATGATTTCTTCCATTATTATTTTTATACTTTATGTCAACAAACAAAACTTCATGACTTCCAAAAGGACCTTGAAGTGTGGGTGAGCTTGTGTTCTTAAAGCCCTCTATGATTGGAGAGGGCCAATCTCCTTATGGAAATTCTCTTGATATGAACATACACAAAAGCCATGCACTATCTTGGGATTGGATTTCATGCAAACTAGATTTCTATTCCACTCTTGTGTGAACCTTGTGAATGTTTTCATTCTTTACTCTAATAATCCATGAATGATATATATCATTCTCTAAGTCTCATCAATGACTATGAGAATGTATCTTGAAGAATGACATTAAAGGGTAATGGGATTTCAACCTCTACAATGCATTTGTATGCTTAGAGTAACAAACATTTTTTTACACAAAATCCTTGAACATCAAGATTTACCTCATAGTCTTCAAATGACTATGAAGGTGCTTTCAAAGGATGATATCAATCACATATTTTCATGACCATAATATTCCTCTTATGAGTATATACATATATGTGATTATCTACTTGTCTTGACCATAGACCTAATGTGCCTAGAACCACACACATATTTTCATGTTCATTTGCTTTTTAGCTTAGACCTTAGTGTCATGACACTAATGCTCACCTTGGTGTATTCTTGCACCTTGACCTGCCTTGGTTAATCCCTCGACTCACCTCTAGGTGGCATGCATGCTAGACATTGGGTAATGCTTGTTCTTCCCAACTCGTAACTAAGCCCCTGAACCTAGAAATCTCATCAAAGGCTTGTGCTTTCGAAGCCTAAGACCAAACGGAGGTGACGACTCTCAATTTAAGTTGGAATAGGTTGAGTAGTCACGAAGAGGTACCCTACATCATTAAGGATTGTTCTCACACAAATAAAGCGCCCGATGACCATTCATCGCACTTTCAAAGAAAACCACGGATTAAGGACCAAATTTTTGAAAAGGGCCTTTAATCCTCGAGTGGCGCGGAGAACGGGGGGTTCTCACATGATCTTAATGTTATTTTAACAAGGATCCACAAATATCAACTAAAATCCATAAACATCAAGTTCTGTTGTGAAATAGATGTTGTTGGATTGATGAACAAAGAAATAAAGAACACAAAGTTTATGGGAGAGAGTGGAGCCGTATTTTATGGATAGCTCATGAGTATCTTCAGAATACGAAACATACAACGGGACGTTCCCCTGTACAATCGTATGGGCCGCGAGAATCCGTCGACACACAGCGGGTATCTATGGGATACAAGACATCGATAGAATGCTCCCACGTGAATCAACTCCCCCTCAAGCAGAAGGAAGGAGAGCTTAAAAGCTTCAATCGACCGGATAATGACCTTTAGTTCATATCTCACTGGTGCTGATTAGAGAAAGCAGAGTAACGTGTCTATCATCATCACCTTATATGAAACGTGCTTTGTTTGCTCAAAACAAGCTATGCGTATCCTTGAATGCCGTCATAGGATCATCTGTGGTAAACAACTCACAAGAACACAAGTCATGTATCACTTGAATTAATTTTGACCGTGTCTATTCACAAATTATATTGTGAAGATCTCTGCTCTAAGTCTGACTTAGTAAGGTGATGGTCGTGATCTATCTCATAGACCTACGAGACACAAGAAAATTTTAATGGGAAACTCATGATCATTAAGGAATCAAACTCTAAGTGAGTTAGACAAGTAGTCACTGTCGTCACACACCACAAGCTGTTGTATCCTTCATGGATACATAGATATTTAAACAAGCTCATTTCTATACTTCCACAAAAAGGAGAAGAAACTCAACATCATATCAATGGTGGCGTGTTGGCGCAAAGCTATATCTTGATAGCAATTTCATTCTCTAATTGGTTCAGGTTAAAGTGCATTGATTCAAGTACAACGATGATACGCATATTGTACATAAGTAAGTGACTTCATACATTCGCACTTCTTAGCCTCCGTTTACACGACGATATGGATCTATTATGAAGGCCAGATGGCCAATGAGATCTTGATGGTTTTGCTCTATCCTTGATAAACATCTTTGATATTTCACAGTTTGTTCAGCCTGTAGGAAACAATTCAACTCACAGTATATCATCAAACTATCTACAATAGGAGATAGATTTCTCCATATCCTCAAGTTTCAATTTTATATGTGCTTTCCTTATGATCATTATTGCGATCTAAATCAGCGACCTATTTTGAGAACTCTAAGTGTGATTTTGAAATTTGAAACTTGGTATTAACACGCAAGGGTATATCAGTATTAATTAATTCTTTTCTATGCAAGTATGTAAAACAATCTTTTGGATTGCTTCAATGGTATAAATAAGTTAGCACTGACGAGTGCATGTTCGTAGTCGAGAACTACTTGCTTGCATCCTCATAGGATTATCATATAAATATTTGTATTTAGATCCCAATACATACATATTTGACTACTTAAATAGGCTGCATAATCAGTTCTTTGGGGAGCTACCAATCTAACAAGGTAGCTGAACATTAAGAAGTTCATTTTGAGAGCAAACTTCTCATCACAATCAATCACATGGTATTTAAGAAGAGTATTGGGCCAAGAGACACTTGTGGTCTCTTACTTCTCATTGTGTTTCCTTGCAAAGACCCTTAAGTGTGGAAGACGATCAACAAACACTTATCGCTAAAGAAATGATACAGAGTGCGAGATAGTCAAAACAAGCTGCTGAGGCTGAAGAATCCACGCAGGATAGTTTTCCTGAATGAAATAGTTGTCAAAAAAGAAGAGACGAGGTACCCTGAAACAAAAAAAATTGTTCCGATGGAACCTTCCCTTTGGGGCTTACTCAGGAAAGCCTTTGAACCCGTTTCTTCCTCCAAAGCTTAGCAAATAGAAGAAAGGGCATGACCTAATAGATAGGAAATATTCTCTTTCGGTTCATTTTTTAAAAGTTTTACTTTTCAAGGCCTGGGGAATATGCTACTTCGTAGCTGCCTTCGGGAACGAGCGTAGCATTAAAATGACTAAAGAATGAGAGCCAAGTAAGTATAGATGGATTGGTCAACTCGAAGAAGATTGTTCTCAGGCCCGGCTTTAGAAAGTCAGAAAGGAAGATAAGCAAGTAAGCGAGTAGGAATTCTTCCTTTATAATTAATAAACCAAAGGAAAAGCCATCCCAGTAAGGAACATTCCTGGGGCTTACGCACTCTTCGAGCTGTCCATATTGATTGGTCAGAGGTCAAACCCTCCTTCACAGGTCACTGTTTTGTTTTGAAGGGGAACGGCTCACGGGGAGTGGCTACTAGACTCTCCTCGAGGATTGTAGTCAAATAAAGAAGAATTCATCCCTTGAATCGAATGAACTATCTGAAGTAGCATTGATATTTCTCAATGGAGTTAACTCTACGCTGGTACTCATCAATGGAGTGTGGTTTGATTTCATCGCTATAGTTTGATTTTTGGTAGCTACCATAAACAATAAAATATTTCATCAACGATAGTCTTATTTCAATACCACATCTCATCATTGTATGCATAGTGTATACATAAAGGCATTCGAGGCATCCCCCAAATATCGTCTTTCAAGACAACTCCATAACTCGAATTCGAGATTAACATTGTGAGATGGATCGAAAGAGACAATGATGCTAGATATGCTAGAAGGATTTAGTTGTGCCATATATATCATCCACTTCTGGGGATGTGAATCTGCGAACCAATTGTTCTTCCCCTCAACCAGGCAAGGAGAAAATGACCGGTTAACTGTCTGTGTACCATATCACTGCATACCCTTATACGGACATCAACACAAGTATTCATGATCATGTCTCTCTAGCCCATTCAAAGGATGAGTATAGTGTCCGTTTCAAAGAAAGCGTGCCTCATTATCACATGAAAAGTAGAAGGGATAATGATGAGATAAGATGGGATCGTACCACACTAATTTGCGCCGTTCAATAAGAACGTAGGTGAGACGTTCAATTCTCTCCCTATCGAGGGTAAGAGTTATCTCATTAGAGTGATATTTTATAAAAATCATGCAGTCAGATTGCCTGTCAAGATAGAGTGTGACTGATCTCGATAAGTAATCATCCAATGTTGAGGCCACAACTTGGTACGTTGGGCAGTGCAATCAGCACACAAACTGTTAACCTCAAATACTTTGACAGAGGCAAGCCATAGTGCATAATATTGGGTAGCAGTTGGCCTCAACGGAACTAATAATGAGTGTATGTAATGTTTGCTCTCCCCGATGTAGAAAGAGGACTTTGTACGCATTATCAAAGTCTATGTAATTCATCGTAACTGAAATAAAACTACTCACTTTTTTCCTTTTCAACCAAATAAGTAAAAAAAAAAAATTTAAGCTCATAAAAATTGAAATTTGAACCTTTTATTTTTCATTCCTCCTACTTTTTACTTTTCCGACCAAACTAATATTCTTTTGCAGTTTTCATCATGAAAATTTGGTACTAACAATGGGTGGAGAGTGGAAGAGGATTGCAGTAGTTGTCTTGAATGGATGCGAAAATGTGAGAAAAAAATGTGTATTATCTTTTTTGATATATGAAAGACGATCATGAATTTCCACATCATCAGTTTTGACCTCCATGTAGGAGTCAACATGCCAAGTAAGATGGATTAATTCTTATTTCGAGTAATTAATGGGACAGGGACCAAAAGGGAGTGATTAGAGAATCCCAGTGGCTTTTTAAGAAAAAGAAAATTGTTAAGTGGCCAGATGGAGAAAAAAATTATAGTACAGGGACGAACTTTGGTTTTTTCCCGTAGTATATCCAGTCCCAATATTCCTAATCTGGTTTGAAATTTGTCAAACCACACTTTCGTTCTTGATGATTTTGATTACACTCTGAACTGGGCATTTAACAGTGAGTATTTCTTTCATCATCATCATCATCATCATCATCATCATCTTCTTCTAATAATTATTATCACTCTTATTATATTGTCTAAAAGGTTGATTCTGATGTTTGTATAATGCAGATTATCTTACATCAATCATCAAATCCTAAGTTGGGTAAAAATTGGTGATGTCTTCTTTACCTGGTCCTCTGATTTTGCCATCAAATAGTGGTGGTCAGAATAACAGTAAGCTCAACAATAGTAATTATAAGGTATGGGAAGATCCATCCTTCATCAAGTGGAGGAAGAGGGATGCTCATGTTTCTCTGCACTGCCACGAGTCTGTAGAAGGTTTGATTCCTTTTCTCCCCTACTTCAGTTGCTTAATTAGGCCAAATATTTATAGAAATTTAGTAGTTGTTGTGAATTTATTAAAGTTGTTATTGATAGTTTACTTGCTCTTATTATGGTTGGGGTTTATTTAATAATATAGTCCCTCCCTCCTAGAAAAATATTCCCATTTTTTTTTTACTAATTTTGGTTGATTACGTTGAACTTTGACAAAGTGACAGTAAAAATGTACTTGTTCTTACGGAATTATAAAAGTTGTTATCGACAGTTTACTTAATTTTCTTACAGTAATGGAAAGTTTAGAATTTGAAAATAACAAATGGTTATTAGATGTTGTGCTGAGTTGACTTTTCTATACGGAAGTAGGAACCATTTTTTGGGACGGGGGTTAATGTATGTTAAATGGTAATTTGATGTTGTTGTATGCTGACTTCCAATTGGGGAGATTGGACTTTTTTGTTGGAAAGGACAGTATTTTCCTTGTGCTTGATTTATACTGAAATGAGCTGCAAAAAAGATTTGTGTAGCTACTCCAAGTCATTGAGATATTGACTGGGATAATTAGTGATCATAGACCCACCTATAGCCAATGTTATGTAATTATAGTTAGCATTCTCTCCGTTTCAAAAACAATTGTCCCATTGTACCTTGCACGCAATTTATGGAGAAAACTTTACATGTATCATTCCTAAATTACACTAAAATTGCTCCCATTTTTAGAAATGAGACTATTATTTTGGGACAGACAAATAATGTGAAGTGGACTATTTTTTGGGAATGGAGGGAGTATTTATTTTTTGGTCAAAAAGGATCCGGCCCAAGTTGAGACAAAGGCTAAGTTGAGTTGTGAGAATCTTGTTATCTAAGATTCTAAGGATACTTTCCATCATGAAATTCAGAAAAAGAAGAGAAGTTTGATTTAAGGAATTTCTTTTAAATTCTTATTTCGTGGAAATGTTCATGGCCAACTTGCTTCATAAATGTCCAACTCAACGAGAGTTCCCGAGAGATTAGAAGAAATTTCTTTCGGAGTTTGCACATTCGTTTGGCAATTACTTTCAGTCACTACCTACTCCCTAAATGAATATAAAAAATATTGGGTTTTGCTGCCATATTCTGGACATTTTCAGATTTTTCCGTGACAATTTAAACCTCTATAAATCATCTTGTATTAAAAGTGACATTCTTTCATGAATAACATCAGATAGTACTACCTCCATCCCAAATAGATCTTCTTATTTGTCTATTTTGGTAAACTAGTTTCAACTTTGACCAAAATTTTAAGAAAGTCTACTTAGTATTGTAAATTTGTAAAAATAGTTATTGATTGTTTAGCTAATAATGTTCTAATACCTATTTTATAATTTCTTAATACCAAATAAAGTTTTGTAAATATTTGGTCAAATTTGAATTCAGTTGACCAAAAAAGTCAAAATGAGAAGATCTTTCCGGAATGGATAAGAGTATCAGTTTTTAGTTATAATTGGTTGATATAACCTCAATTCGATCATAATAATTGGATGTGAAAGCTTTCATATATTCACTATGTACTCCTTTCTGCAAAAAGAGTTTCATTTGAAATGCCAAACTTTTCAACACAGTACTTTTACTGCTAATTAAATCCTGTTAACATAACAAAAATTAATGCGCACTCATACACACATATGCTTCTATGCATATATATACACACATATACATATATATTATCACGCCAAGAGAATTATCTTTCAATAAAAAAAGAAAAAAATTGAAAAAACAATTGATATCCTGATTTCAATGAAAAAGAACAAAAACTGAAATAATGATGAAATTTGTAGCCTAAATTTCTGACAGGGAATCTGTTTTGGGGATAAACTAAAACAGAAAGTAGGACTCTTTATTTGGGCCAAGGGCGTAACGCCCGAGCTTATGTTTGCTTACTGTATTCAGGTAATGAAAATAATTCAGATTGGTCAAGTTTCCAAAGATATTGAGGTAAATCTGGCATGTGGTTTCCAAATGCAAATAATATGAGATTCAGTGACTTCATCATGCTGTCAGTTAATATTGCTGTTGTGAATGCAGAATTGATTTCAATTATAGAGTTTTCTCCTGTATGTTGGTGTGTGACTAGTCGCTGTAATTTAGAAAAAAAAAATGACAAGTCACTGTGACAGACCAGTGTCTGACTTCTGTTATCTGTCATGAGTTGCAATTCAATTATGGTTTTTGATTGGTACACTACTGGAAAAAATCCCTAGATTTATGCCTTTCTGTCATTATTATTTCTTGTCTTGGCTTCATGAATGGTACCTGAACGAAGTACTGTCGTGCCAAATAGCAGTTGTGCAGATGAAAGTTTATGCTCATAGAGCATCTCTTGTTGTTGAAAGAATGAAAAAGCATAATGGGAACTTACAGTGTCATCAAAATGATGTCTAACTTTGAAAGATGAAATTCTCGAAGCTTCTGTCAATTTGTTTCTGAAGGCATTATGCAAGCTTGAATGCTTATCCAATATATTTAAGAACTTTCCATGTCACCGATCACAACACCCTTGACTTGATAAAGTTTTGTTTGCTCGTGTATTTGTTGGTTGTATTGTTGTCTGTGTGCATGATTACTTGATCTATTATTAGACTAGCTTTTGAATACCTGCGACTTGTTCCTTCATGCACTTAAATCCTTGCTTCTAATTGGCTTTTGAAATTTTGATGCTGTCGCGAGGTAGGATCTCTTAGGTACTGGTGTGAACGCAACAAAGTAGACATTCTGGTATCTAAATCAGCAGTTTGGGATGATGATTCTGTTTCTGGAGCTCTTGAATCTGCTGCTTTTTGGGTTAAGGGCTTACCTTTTGTCAAGTCGTTGTCGGGCTACTGGAAATTTCACCTAGCTCAGAGTCCAACTGCTGTCCCTTCAAATTTTTATGATGGTTCATTTATAGACTCTACATGGGAAACTATACCAGGTATCATATTCTTTCACCTTTTGGCCATCAGAATAAAAAAATTTCATCTCCAAGTAAGCTATGTCTTTATTTCGTGTTTATCCTAAAATGCAGAAAACATTCTCTTTGCTAAAAAGCATCTTTCTCCTGTTCTTTCTGATTTATCATTACGAGAATACAGGCGAGTTGGTTTGGTCTGTCAGATTTTGGTCTACATCCCTTGTCTCTCCACATACACATTGAGACGATAACATAGCGTAGGGGATTCCTAAATTACAAATTACATCTAGTTTCTGAAAAGAGAATGGCTTAGTGTACTTTGTTGGATTACTGGAAACTGTAGCGGTGAACCAATCTTTAAAGAAATGATTCCATGCTTGCGTATTCTCTCTCATTTTGTTAGCTAAGGTTGAAATGTAAGCAGGTATATGCGTGTATAATGCAGCGTGACATTTTTTAGTTGCAATCTAAGAAAGTGGGGGGGGGGGGAAGTAAATATAATTGGACAAGAAATCTGTAAGTGGCTTCAGTTGAAGACGGAGCTTATCTAAGAGCTTTTATTCAAGATATTTGAGCAGAAGTATTATTCTTTGGCAGACCCTCTGTCCCAAAAGAGTTTGCCATTTTGACGAATTTGTGGTCAATTTTATTAAACTTTGACCAAGCATTTATGAAATTTACCTGTTCTTGCAAATTTATATAAGTTGTCATTGATAGTTTACTTATTATTCTTACAATGATTAAAGGTTAGAAGTAAAAAATGTTTATCAAATGGTGAGTGGATATTGTTGTATGCTAACTTTTCTATAAGAAAATATGTACATTATTGGGACGGAGGAGTTTGTAAGCTGCTTTTCAGATTATAGCTTTGTTATAAGAGTCAAGGGCATTGGCTAATAATTTTTGTTTTTGATTGTGAATGGCTCATAGTGGTTATCCGGCCGACTGATTTTGCATCATAATCTATACTTTTTCCTACGTGTATGTTCAAAATCGAGCGTTGGGAATAGTACAAATCTATTTACTACTACCATTTAACTCTTTGAAATCAAGTAGAGAGTGATTAAACTTATAAATAATTTCAGCAGCTATATGTGTTTTATTTAGTGGGATGCAATTCCCGTGGGTATAAAGAACCCTGTTATGATGCCACATTTATCATCTTTCCTTTTCCTTGTCTTTTTATGACTCTTAAAAGAATTTGATCTGCAATCGGTCCCCTAAGCTATAATAAACACAAGTAGCAAACCCTTATTAAATCACAAACCATAGGAGCCCAAATCAGCTACTGTTCACCATCCCGGCAACCCCTGATTTTTTGATCTTTCACATCTTTAGACCCTCAAACTGGTACCCTTTCCCTTTGCATTAATATAAGCAAACCCGTAATACCTGCACTTTTGACCAAAATTGCTCGCAGTAGCCGTTCGATAATTCTTTTCAGCTGCCATTCTACATAACTTGTGTTATTCATAACCTATGTTGCAAGTTGATATTAAAGGTTATGCAGAATATATATGTGTGTGTGTAATTTGCCGAATATATATATAGAATGTGTGTGTGTGTGTGTTGTTTCTACATATGTTTCAGACCTCCTAAAACTTCTGACAGCTTGATGTCTTTTCTTATTGTAACAGTACCGTCCAATTGGCAGATGCATGGATTCGACCGACCCATATATACAAATATTCTATATCCATTTCCCCTTGATCCACCTAATGTTCCTGACGATAATCCTACTGGATGCTATAGGACATACTTCCACCTTCCTACGGAGTGGGAAGGTACTGATTCTTCATAAACATTGTCATATTCCAGCTGATATGAGTTATTTTCTCATAAGTTATAATTAGTCGATATACTCTTACCTCTTTTCTTCCTTGCTGTTTTGCCATTGTGAACAAGATATGTGCTTAATCATGTTGAATGGAAATAAATCTTAATTTATGCTGCTCTATGCAGATTTGGTTTTTATTTGGGCATAGATCTTTTCTAACCACCTTCATGCTAATCCTCTAACTAGTACTTGATAAGCCTGCTCCAATTTCCCAAGTGCTGTAAAAAGATTGTCCAATCAAGTTGATTTGGTATATGTTATAACATTCCCATCTATAATGGGTCTTGGTCGCCTCTGTAATGGTGGATAATGGATTTTTCATCTACTTCTTCTCTCTTATCTGTAGAATCTTCTGTTTCTAATGAAAAACAGGTTATGTTTAACATTCAATTACGACCGACCCAATATGATTTGAATACTAGCATTATAAATTGCCTCTCTTGTACTTTTTATTCGATGTGGGAACCCAACTCGATATGTCTTCCAACTTTATATTCTAACAAGCTCTTGTATAGTATGCGCTTTAAAGCTGAACCAGGATGGAAGTACTTGACAGATTGGCAGATTAGTTCATTGTCAGTCTGAATTATTTTCTCAAATCAGCTGTTCAATGCCAGAACTGGAGTTTTTTATATTGTCTGAAACATAATCGCTTTCTTCCCTTGTGTATGCTCGCCTAATTTTTTTTAAAAAAATCAGCATAATCTATTTAAGAGTTTGGGAAGTGTTTTTGTTTGCATAATCATACTTCCAAGACCATTCCTTGTGCCTCCTGAGGTGTGATTTGAGGTAGTCCATGTAGGTACTTCGTACTCCCTCCGTTCCAAAATAAGTGTCCATTATTCCTTCATAATAAGTGTCTTTTATGGAATATTTCCTCTTTTGGATACCAAGCTTGAATTGCGGCCATAAATCATATTCGTACCCACAAGCACAGTCTCTTTTTTACAACACATTCATAAAGTCAATTTTTTCCCCTAATTTTATGTGCAAGTGAATTGGGTCACTTAATTTGGAACGGAGGGAGTATTACTTATAAACTCATGATCTGGAGCTGGCATGTTTCTCAGATGGTTTGCCAAACCATTACAGCTCTAACTTCTTACGTGCAATCTATCTGTCATATGGAAAGGAGCGCTGCTCATTTTAGCTGACTGGGCTTTTGATATTTTTGGTGGATCTCTAGTCCACCTCTTTGTACTTACGTCTTCTTTCTAATAAAATTTCTTTTTTCTATCAAAAACAAAAAAGTTTAAAGCGTAGGGATTAGCATCAAAACATCATGGAACAATAAACTACTAGCAATTTTACTAGACCTGCTAGCAGCCCTTCGTTATTGGATACAGAAGATAACCAATCGGCTGATTGGAGTGTCTATGTTTGAGCCCATAAATAGATGTTTAATATTTTTTATTTTTTTTGATAAGCAAGAGAGAAATATAAGTGGGGGTGTTGTTTGTTTGTTGAAAGGAAAATTGTTAGGGAAACTCAAAGGAAGGATATGATATATTCACTTGAGAAAAGGATTTAAAAAAAGCTGAAAACCATATACGAGCCTTGTCTTCTTCATTACATTTACAAGCCTGAAGACCACATATTTTTGTGGATTTCTTTTGAAGTATGGTGTAACTTACTCCATTGACCATACAAGAACGGAATCCAATTGTACGATTCTACTTCCTATGAAGGATAGTGTTCATGATAGCTCATTACCAGTCTGAACGCGTTCCATTATTATGAGCATCTCCGCCAAGAAGCTCCCTCTTTTGTCCCCATCAACTATATGGACTTGAAAGCAATTTAATTGTACAGAAATGGGAAGAGCCTACATATCCTTGAGTCTTTTGAACTCGAGTCATTGAACAAGGTTCTCTTTGCCTAGAAATGCTATCATCTTAGATTAGAGCTCCGGATGAAGATTCATTTGCACAAGTTTCTTAAACATTGGCTTGCCACTCTTATAGTACAATCTATTTTAACGCTTAAGCTGTCTCGCTTTCGCTCACACATGTCTTCTCACTGAGGGATGGAGAGAAAAACACAGTAGTTACCATCATGCAAAAGTTTGATCATGCATTCATGCTACATAAATTGACCAGGAGATTCATTGAACTCTTGACTCTTTGAACCATAGATGTAAGCGTACCAACTGTTAAGCTTTGTGTCTGGGTCTGATTACTATCCAGTACGTCCTCTCATAGTTGTGTCAGATATATCATCTATTTAATTGAACACACTTGTAGTTGTTTTGTATTGATTATTGACTCAATCCAACAATATATTACAATAAGCTGACTAATCACTTTATAATCTTAATCAGAAGCCAAACCATATATAGAACATAAAATCTTCAAGACTAGCTTGTGGTTGAAGTATAAGAATCTCTTCTTCATTTCATTTGTTTTATCTACTTGAATGCTTGTTTTAAATAGATGCCTAGCTGATTGATGGAACACTGTTGTTGGCGTTTAAAATTTTATAGGATATTTTTGCACTTAAAGCTGCTGATTTTGTGCTTTTGAACCTCTATGTTCTTGAATATATGTCTTAGATAAATTCCTAGCTGATTGATGAAACACTATTGTTGGTGTTTAAAAGGCCGTAGGATATTTTTGCACTTTGAAGCTGTTGATTCTGCCTTCCACGCATGGATTAATGGGGTCCCTGTTGGATACAGGTTCGTTATGCCCTTTTGTCATTTCTCTTTCACATGGTCAATATGTTATTGTTAAGATTGGATATTGCTACGACATAAATTGCTCATTGTGACATTAGCCGACTTATCTTTTCTCACGGCACCACATTTTTTGGAAATTTAGTGTGCTTTAGAAGCGGCTCATAAAAGACATAGAAGAGAAATGATTATTCTTATTGCGCACTTAAGTGTCACCCCAACAGACTGATTTAGAACTTGCATGATTTTTTATGGTGCATGTGTGGTACAGAGAATAATCACATGTGAATTCATAACTTGGGAAATCCAAGTCAGACAAAATATATCCTTCCTGCAACTTTTGTAGAATATGGAAGTAGAGCAATGTCCCTTATCTTGTTTTTCTCATAATTTATTTATTTTTTGTAAGAACGTAAGTTCTATTGATAAAGGAGAGAATGTTGGAAAAGAGGTGGAGTTTCACCTAAATGTGGAAAGACAACATCTGAAAACAAAGAGACAAACAAACGCAAGGAAAGGAAAATAAAAGAACGCCCCAAAAAGCCCTCTACAGAACACATTTATATGTTATATCCCACTAGTAATGCAACAAACATAAAACAGAAGTAGGTAATTTATGATTGTGACATAAGTTTGAATGAGCTGAATGTCTTCTGCTTCAGAAGATCATAACACAATGTTACTTTGAGGGCACGACATATTAATTTGTGGTGTTTGACGGAAAAAATTGTTTTCAAATGTCTGGACATGTTTTAGTCAGAACTCATTATTCCCAATTACATTTTTAAGAATCTTATGCACGTAGTGTATCCATGAATTTGAATAAGCCACTCAAGTAAATAAGCAGTTTGAGGAAAATTCTGATGTCATTATAAGAATACATATGTGTGTATATGTGTATTAATATACTATGTTGAACCTCTTCTGTTGAATGTATCAAACTGCAAGAGTTCATGATGAAATACTACCGTTATATATCTGTACAATGTAAACCTGCCAAGAATCTTTGTAGAAATCCTATGGTGTATTAACATACATTTTGTGTTCTGTTAGGTCAGTCAGGATAGTAGACTACCTGCAGAGTTTGAAATCAGCGACTTTTGTCATCCATGTGGATCTGACAACAAAAATATTCTAGCTGTGCAAGTATATAGATGGAGTGATGGTTCGTACCTTGAAGATCAAGATCATTGGTGGTTGTCTGGCATTCATCGTGATGTGCTTCTTCTAGCGAAACCAAAGGTTTGTATGTTCTTTAGTTTTTTTGACACAAGTACATATACAGATGAAATGAGTTTGTCCCAGACCTAAGTTAATGAAACATCTACTAGTTTTGCTGTCACTGATGAAAGTAGGAATCAATTGAAATTTTCTTATGCTTCCCTTGTGGGTCGTTCGGTGAAGCAGTCCTTTCCACTATCTCAGTCTTCCTCTTGGTAGGAATCCGGTGGTTAGTAGTTTCTTGGACCCAGTCATGGCTAGTGTGTCCAAACGCTTGGATAGCTGGAAAAAATGCCAATTTTTCTTTAGGAGGTACGATAACCTTGAATGAGTCATGTTGGACTAGTGTCCCGATCAATTATTTGTCTCTTATTAAAGTGACTGTGGGGGTAGCAGAGCGGTTGGAGTAGATTATGCGTTGTTTTCTGTGGAGTGGAGCTGGGGAGGCCAGGAAGGATTATTTAGTGGCTTGGGAGTTTTTGCGTGGATCAAAGATGGGGGAGTTTGGATCCGTGGAGTCTGATTTTCAATAATTTTTCTCTTAGAGCAGTTTTGTATTCACTAAATAGTTACAAACAGAAGTGTACAAAAGCCTATGTGGTATAATTTCATTGGCGTAATTTTCTTTAGCGATAGGGACCACAAATTTTTTAGTCAAATCACATTAAGCCAACAAGGCTTTTGTGCAATTTGTACACTTCCCTTTGTGGCTCTAGCATTATTCTTTCTCTTATTGCCAAATGGCTGTGGCGTTTACTTTAGAGCCTCAATCTTTGTGGCATACAGTTATCCCGAGTATGTTAGTGCACATAGGAACGGTTGGGATGTGACCATTGGCTCTTCCCTAATATATGCTTGTCCGTGGAAGTTCATTCACAGTTACCATCTCGCCCGACCGCATTTTCGATATCAGTTGGAATCGGTGATAGGCTTCGGTTCTGGGAGGATCATTGGATAGGGGAGTTCCCTCTCATCACATCTTTTCCTCGTTTGTTTCATCTGTCATCCTCCACAATGTCCCTTTCCCTTTTCATGATCAGGGAGGGGGATCGTGTTCCTTCAGGAACATCCGATAAAAGTAGAGCGATACAGAGGGAGGGAAGTCGTTTCTCTTCGGACTTTCATTTTTCCAGGAATCTTAATTTTAGAGAATTATTACTTTGCTTCATCGGCTTTCATCCTTTCACTAGATCTGATCATTCTGATCGTTGAATTTGAACCTGAGAGCCATCGGGTTTGTTCTTGGCTAAGTCCTTCTTTGGTTATCCTTGTGATCTTGTCCGACCTCAAATTCACATTGATTTCCTTCTCTATAATTTCATCTGGATGGCCAAGGAGCCTTTTAATCTCAAAGTCTTTGCTTGGTCCATGGCTCTTGGCCATTTAAATACTCAATTATTGGCGTCTACGGTGGAGACCGGCCTAGGCTTTATACCTGGATGTTTATGTTTTGTGCATGAGGAGTAGCGAGAATGACGATCACTTGTTTTTGCTTTACCTTGTGGTTTGGCAGTTATGGTGCTCCTTGTTTGGTGTGCGGGGTGAAGCTTGGATCCCTTCTCGTATGTTCCAGAAGTTGTGCACTAGCAGTCATTTCTGTTTTGTGGAGCTAGGGATGCGAAGCTTCTGTGGAGCTGCAGCGTGTTTAGTTCGCTTTGGAGTATACGGATCGAGCGGAATTCAAGGATTTTCAGAAGGCATGTGGTGCACGCTTCTGTTCTTTGAGACATTGTCTTGTTTCGGCCTTCTCTTTGGGCACTGAGCTTCGAGCCTTCTAAGGGCTGTCTCTAGCAGATTTAATTAGGGATAGGAGAGCTGCCATGTTTTAGAGTTTTCTTTTTTGTTTGTTTTTTCTCCTTTTTTCTATTTGTATCTTGGCATATTACCGGATAATCCCAATGTACATATATGTTATAAATTATGCACATATACGTGTTATACAATACACATATTAATTATACTATTAATATGTTCATAATTAATATGTGCATTTTATAACACATATATGTGCATAATTTATGACATATATGTGCATTGGGCGCTCCTAAAAGAACCGAGAGCCTAGGCTCTCATCAGATTTTGCCGCATATCACAGGTTCCCCTTTCTTGCACCGTTCCCCCTTATCTAATATAATTCTTCTTTTATTGGAAAAAATAAAAACAAAATAATGAAACTTATATCAAGTTAGTTAAAAACTTGGAGTTATGCGCCATATTTAACTTGGAGTTGGGAACACTGGACAGCTGAGTAATATTGTGGGGACTCGACTGAGAAACCCTTGTTCAACTATCTACTCCATCCTTTCCAATTTAAGTGGTCTTGTTACTATTTGCACATAGTTTAAAGCAAAGAAAAATTTGTGGACATGATAGAATTGGAGGTGGGTCCAAAGTAAATTAATGGACACAATCCATTCTTTTATACCACAAAAGGAAAATGGACACATTTTTTGAAACACCCCAATAAGGAATAGTGGACACTTAAGTTGGAACGGTGGGAGTAATTTGTTAGTCATTGAGTTATGGCTGTTTAATCAAGGTGTTCTAATGACTCCATTTTATGCTTTCGTGGGGCTCCTTCATATGGTTTCATTACCTCTATTGGATTGGTCTTGTGACTTCTGATTTTGCGGAAATTAAATGAGAGAGTATTCCACGGCCTTGTCTTTGCTTCCCCTTCTCGGGTCTTTTTCCTTCATTCTACAGGATAAGTAGATTATCCATTCTTGATAGTAATGCTTTCTCCATTTTGTTTCAATGCTACCAACATTCTATAAAACTGTATAATCAGATGTGGATGTGCATTCTATATGTAGGTATTCATTGCAGATTATTTCTTCAGATCAAACTTGGATGAAAGTTTTGCCTTTGCAGATATGCAGGTAAATATAAATGTTCTATTGCATGATATTTTCTCTTTGTTCTTCTGCGCGACTTATTGATGTTATTAAGGTTGTGTTCTCCTGAGGTTTTTTGAGATGATTTTTGATTTTTTAGTTTTTCTCTCTCATTGGTCCCACAAATCTCTATCTCTCTCTATTACTTTTTACTTTAAACGTTACTAAAAATCAAAAATTAATTTTAAAATTACCCATTCAAACGCACCCCAAGTGTTTTGTCCAATTGTCATATATACTAAAATAACTCTGGCAGTGATGAAGTTCACATCTATAAAATGACCCTGAAAGATACTTTTATGGGGAAAAAACTAAAAGTGTGGCAGTATCTCGGATGGCGTGAAAATAATTTTCATGGAACACAGATGCAACGTGATTAAAGGCTCTTCCTCCCGGAATAGAAGGATCAAAACCTTCCATGCCCTACATCAAATTTACAGATTGTACGTGTCTGGAGAACCAGAACTAGAGAGCTCCACCATTTTTCCCCCTTGACCAACTCTTTGGTCATAAAAACGCTGGTTTTAAGAATGAGTGATTGTTTTTCTTTGACCCTTACTGCCCAACTTGAGAGTGGACAGCTTATGCTTTCCATTATTTTCTTTCCCAAAATTCATTCTTTGGCTTCCTTACTTTGCATGTCGTGTACACTATCCAATTTAAGATACAAGTGTGTTGGAGAGCAATATAAATATAAAAGAGTGCCTCTCCCTAATACCTTAAGGTTTTAGGAGAGTTGGTCACTTAACAAAGTGCATTGCAATTTATTTCCAATTTTTATTATAGTGTTATTAATTTTTTTAAAGGTTGGAAGGGACATGGACCTAACCGCAACCCTTATTATTTAATTAATTAGAGCTTACATGACTAACAAAGAGGGCTTAGAGCCAAGTGCTATGTTCAACAAGATAGTAGTTTCTCCTCAATATTGTCCCTGACAAGACTTGAACCTCTAACCGTCCCCTTAAAAAGGGGGGGATACCAGTAGAGCAAGTGCTCATTGGTATTTTTATATGTTTATTTCCTCAATTTCTCGTGAAATTCTATTCTCATTCTTGATATCAATATTATATTTTACGGTTAAATAATAATGTAACAATCAAACTCTTATCCAAGGTCCCGTTTTACCATTTAAGTATCAAAATGTTTCAAAGAACCATGTACAAGTACAATACTTTGGCTGGTCTAAAACACCTTTCTGTCACTTGAATGCTAAATAAACCTAAAGAAGGGGGTCAAGTGAAATATTCATTATTATAGCCATCAATTTTTCTTAAATTTAAAAACTAGAAAAACAAAATAGAAACCAAAATATCTGAACCTGCCCATATGAGATCTCAACTTCCTCTCCCCTTATATCTCCTCCCAACTTCCCAAGGTTTAACACACCGTCACAAAACTACACCCATATCCACACTTCTTCCCCTCTCTCAAACACACTTACACACCTCTTTCAATTTCTCGATGACTCGTACCTTCCACTCCTGATTCCAGTCCGCTCAATTCGTCATCTCCACCCAAACCGGCTGTCATCATCGCCATATGACAACCACCAAAATATGAAACCGCCAATCGGACCTCAAAGCTCTTTTCTCAAAAGAAAATCGAGGAAGCTCCCTTAGACTTCCACTCTCCAATTCGTAAAATAATTATGTAATCTCTGCATCTCGGCCATTGAAATTCATCCTCCTCCGTAGCTTGAATCTGAAGATGGCTAATCTCTGAGTAAATGTGTGTGGTTGCGGGTCAGCAGGTGATGCAGAAATAAAATAGCATATTCTGGAGTCTTTTGTTACAGGTTCAGTTTCTTTTAAAAACTGGAAGTTTCTTTTATTTCTAGATACACTGTTCTGTTGTAGAAGTCAAGGAATCTGTCTTTTGTTTTTCCAAGTCTTACGTTCACGAATTCTGTCAAGTCTGGGATCCTAAATTCCCTGGTTGCTTCAGGAAAAGGCAGTCTTGATTTAACAATTTTCAGTCATTGTAGTCAGCTCTCAAGCTTGATTTTAGTCTATTACTACTGCGGTAAGAATTCTCCTTCAACTCCTACTTTGTGCATTCTCTAAAGGGTGCAGAATACTGCAACAGCAGGAGTGAGTGATTCAATAGCAGACAATCACGTTGGAAGGGATATGAATTCCGATACAGACTCGGAAACAGTGTGAGGTGGTTGTGCATATGAGATTTTAATTGGTAACATTTAGTCAATATGGATTTGAATTGAATTCAGATTTTGATTTAAATCGAGTTTCAGATTGTAGTTTGGGTCTGACATGGGGTGATTGGGATGAAGGAAATGTAGGGCGAGTTCATCGTGGTTTGGGTAGCGGAGCTGGTCTTCAATTTTCTTTCTCAATTTGTTCTTGGTGGATGACTTTTTCAGTGTTGGTGTTATTCCATTGTGAGAAGTGAACTTCGGTGGCTGCACTCTGGAGTTGGTGAGGTGGTGGGTGGGAATTAAGTGCAAGGAAATTGATGGATAGATTCACATAGAATATTTGATATGAGGTGGACTATGAAATATTCACTTTGACCCTTCATTTAAGTTTCTTAACATTGTGGTGACAAAAAGGTTTTTAAATATGCGTAAATACTATATATGGTTATTTGACACACAGTAAAAGTTGAATGGTAAAATGGGACCTCAAATAAAAAATAATAATAAAATAAAATAAAAACAAAATCAGAGCTGCTATTGTATTGGTTTTAAGCCTCGGTCTGGTCTTGCAAGTTTCAGCTTGCATGTAGCATGAGTGTGTATCTTGGCCCATCTAGAGGGAAAATACCGCATAATGTTAGACAATGAAGAACAATCAGTAGATAGGTTGAAGGCATTTATGATGCACGGCTTGTTGGGATTTTGGAGTTAAAGCCAAGTTCTTTCAACTCTTTTTTAGAAGTTTTGGACCGTCTGATCTTGGTATATATTGTTTTTTGCTTTATATAATCTCCATTCAGATCTGAATTCCCTTTTTTGTTCTCTTAATTTATAAATGAAGGAGAACTTTCCTTTTCCCCTTTTTATTGCATTTTTCCCCTTTCTATGCACCGGGTGGAATAGTTTAGCCGCATGGGTCAAGCCTACATTCACACTTACAAACTTACTCATATTTTCTATTTAATCATTCATGTTTTCTTAACCTAGGTTGAAGTGAAAATTGATAACTCACGCGAGCCAGTAAAGGACGGTGTCCTTTCAGACTTCACCATTGAAGCTGCACTGTTTGACATCAGAAGTGGGGGCGTTGATGAACATACTGAAATGCTTTCCACTAATGTGGCTTCTTTTGAACTCTATCAATATCCTGGCGCAACACTTGGATTTCATGGGTATCTATTAACTGGGAAACTGCAAAAGCCGAAACTTTGGTCTGCTGAGCAAGTGAGCAATCTCAATTCTCAACTCTTAAATTTTTAAGTGATCAGAACCTTTCAACCTAGTTGAAGAATCAACAGTTAATTGATTTTCTTTTATACAAAGCTGGAACTTTCTTATCATAAAATTTACATGCTATCATTGATGGATATGGAATTTGCATCTCATCTCATGAAATTGACCACAAACTGGCGCCAACTTTTGCTGCCTCCTCAACTTATGCCACTTCTCTTTCTAGAAACATTTTAATCCTATGAAGCATTAATGCAGACAGGTGAAACAGATTCAATGAAATACAAGTGTCGCTCGAGGTAGACACATAAGAATTGGACGAGGACACGTTGATAATGCATTCATATAAATTATCTTTATGGAGAAATATAGCAAATAAAAAGTAGTTGAAAAAACTTAATATCTAGCTGATTTGGTTTAATTACAAATGAAATACTTTCTCTGTTCCCCCAAGAAGTCTCATTTGACTATTCAAAACCTTTAAGGTGGTAATTCTCTTTTCATTATTGGCCTCAATCAGTTCTCTTATCTTCTCCCTCTCTCCACGTCTCAAATGTGAAAGCCAAAATTCCTCTCAATCAACTCTCTCTAAAATCTCAAATCTCAAATCTCAGCTCTACTCTCTCTCTCTCTCGAATCTCAAATCCCAATGCTTCCTCACATTAACATCACCAAACACCCACAACTCCACTCCCTCTATATATTTCCCAATTATGTAACTAGAGTCGGTCACCACTACAAGGATGGTCATTGGAGAAGGTTTAAATGCTACAAAAATGCGAAGTGGCGACAAGCAAGGATCATCGAAGAAGAACGCAAACCTGAGATCAGAGTTACTAAGAAGCCATCAAGGCCTTCACTTTTGGAGAAGGCTGTGGTGGAGCCGGAGAAGACTCTGAGTTAGAAAAAAGATCTTTGTTGTACTATTTCTCTTGCACTAATCAAGATTTAAGCCTAACTAAAGATTACTAAAATTAGTCTAACTATTGTTGTAGATCTGAACTTCCTCATCCTGCAATTGTTAGGTTTATGCATAATCTAATGTGATTGAGGTTTGATTTGGTTTAATATACTCATGATTTTGCATTTCTAAAAAGCTCTGTCAATTTAGCTGGCAGAGTTTTTTCAGCAAGTTGGTGGCTGGAAATGAGAATGAGGAAAGTGACTGATGTAGGGTTGAGTTAGTTGACACACAATTTACTAAAATAACCCCTCCTTGTTACAAATTGTTAAATGAGCCTCATGGTGTTGTTAAATTTCCTTTGTCCCTAGAATATGCATACCTTTAGAATGTTTATGAATAAATCTATATACTAATATAATTTTCAATGTTCAATAGTAGTATTAATCATAATAATACACACACACACACACACATATATATATATATAAAGAGGTACATATGTATATTAATAATAATTAGAAATAGTTATTTGCAACGCTCCAAAGACGCTCTGACTCTCAATCATTTTAAGAATAGCCACGTTCGCGTTCCCACTCCCGCTCTATATGATCGAGATGAGCACTCTAGTTGCAATTACCTCCCGAGTCACGGCCTCGGCCATGGCCATCGCCTCGAAGATGGGAATAAAGCAAAAAAAACACTTGTGAGTGGGCCCATAATTCTGGCAATTCTCACACATAAGTAGACTTCTCTCAACAAACGAAGATGTCACCGACGGACTAGAAATTGCAACAGGTGGGATAGCAAGAAGGGCAGAACAATCAAATGGTTTCAAACCATAGTTTTTCGTCAAGTTTCCTCTCGGTGAATACGAGAATGAGCAGTCAGACCATCTGGAAGTGGAATCTTACCGGTCAGACAACCTTAATAGAATCATAATTAACATTGGGGCCTGCGAGAAAACCAATCACACGTCCTTCTTTCACAATCTTTTGATAGGCTTGAGCATCTTTTGGCCATTCTGCTATAAAGATACGATAACGATCTAGTTTGTCCACAATCCCGCAAGCTCCCATCAAATGACTTGCTACCTGTAACAGACTCGAACACTTTCATGAACCTTCTTAGTAATCTCATAAACTTTTAAACAATTTTCGGTGAGAGAGTATGTATGTGCTCTCAAGCTCCATATTTCTTGAGCGATGGGGAGATAAAAATAACTCTTTCGGATATTGGGTTCATTGAGTTATAGAGATGTCTTGACCGTTGCATGTCAGATTCCCAATCATCAAGCTTTAGATCATGTTCTTGGGTTTCTCAGACCTTCCATTAATGGATCTCTGGATTCTGTTGGCCTAAATGGAGAGTGTGGAGGCCTCTAACCATGCGAGATAATTTGATCCATCCAATTTCACAGAGCCAAGCACAAGGGCCGAACTTAGGTGAACTCCTCCGCTAGCAACACCAACACTATCACTATCACTATCACTATCATTGGAAGTGGACTTTTCTTCTCGACATGGTAACAAAAGTATAACCATAGTTATTAAAGGCGCAAGGCGCACCGAGGTGCAAAAGGCGACGAGGCGCACAAAAATGTTTAAAAATCACTAAAAATATAATATGGTCCTAAACAATATCAACATAAGCAATAAATAAAATGCAAGTAGTGAATCAAATAACACTATTAGTCATAAATAGAAAAAAGATGCTCAAAACATGTAACTAATCACAAAATAACGAGTGTAAACAAGTAAACAAACATAAGTATAAGTCAAAGTTCAAACAAAAGGGCTCTAAATCTCAATCCTATGATTCTTTTATGGGAGTATGTACAAAATCAAATCCCACGAGAGTAGAAGCCTAACCTAATTAGGGGGATTTAACATAATTGCAAAATACAAAAAAAGGAAACTAACCTAATTAGGAGGATTGACCATAATTAAAGAAAAAAAGGAAAAACAAATAGGCTTCCATAGATGGTCTGAATGTCAATCCTAGGATTCTTTTAGGGGAGGAGATACGTAATCAAATCCCACGAAAGTAGCAGCCTCATCAAATCCCACGAAAGAGAAGAGAAAAAAGAAGAGCAGCACAAAAGAGAAAAAAAGAAGAGCAGTAGAGAAGATAAAAAAAAAGTTGGATTTATACAGAGCACCTTTTTTTGGACAATTGTAATACTCTTCTTAAAGCAAGTGAGAGTAGGAAAAAAAAATCAGCCTAATCAACTGATGAGAGAACCCTTAACCAACACGTGATTAAGAACCCTTTCTCCAACGGAAACGTAGGAACGTTGATTGGTAAG
>JAOTQG010073394.1:0-14141 GCA_025631175.1 Iris virginica
TTTGTTCATGTTTTATAATTAAATGTTCATTTTTATCATTGTTACTGAAATCAATAATAATAGTAAGAAAAATAAAACGAACATTTAGTTATAAAACATGAACAAAACAACATAATAGAATATAGGTGCTCCATATAATTTCTAAGGGAATATAGAGCGTCATGCACTTGAGAAGAAACATTTTTCAAAAAGACAATTAATAGTCTTTGTTTTGTTTCAAAAATTTTGAATTTGTTTTGTGATCATAAATAAGGAAGAGATGATGATCAACCAATTATGTTTTGCCATTTGGCGTGCAAAGGAGAAAGAAGGTTTCTACGTACCTTGGGAAGCAAATAGTACCTAAGCTTAGACTTTTTTAATGACAGAACCTTAATTAAAGACGACGGGTAATTCAATTCAAAAGCACACAGTTCAAACTAATTGGAAACAGGTATAAGATTCTTGGAAATGGAAGGAGCGTATAATACATTCTGCAAGGACAATGATGCTTTAGTTGAAGGTAAATTAAAGCGTTGATTATTTACACTTATTCAATGTTTTAAATGGGGTTATATTTGATTTAATTAGATAATTTAAAATTTAGATTATTTGGTAAATTTTTCTTTTCAGATCTGAATACAACTTAATTCGTCTTGTCAAATTAGACTTAAAATCAAGGATGAATGGTTAATATACACATCCGAAACTTTTTTGGACTTTTAGTATCCTTTTCTTTTTGTTCTTATATATATATTTTTTTATTCTATGACTTTATTCTTATTTTTTTTTCTTTTAATTTTATTTTTTTTACTATAATTTCTTTTTAATCTAAAATTTTATTTTTATAACTTTTTTCAAATTAAACAAGAATTTAAAATTTATCAACAAAATAAAGGATTAAATAATTATTTGGTCCTTAAACTATCACTTAAGTATGCGTTTGGTCCTAAATTTTTTTTTTGCTTTATGTTTGGTCCTTAAACTTTGAATACGATTTACGAATAGTTCTTTTTTCAAAAATGTAATGTGAAACTTAATAAAATTCTCAATATTCCTTTAAACTATTAAGGGACCTTTGTACTAACGTTAAAGAATAAAAAAGATAAAAATAAATCTAAATAATAAAATTAATGATATATTCTAGCTTAAAAAATTATTTTCTTAATTTATACTATATAATTATATATATTAGACAAATGAATTTTATTTTAATAAATAATGAATTAAAATCTCAAATCTGGCGACATTTCCATGTGAAATATCATCATGGGATCGACCCCCATGTTTCACATAAAGGATCTTCCCGATTTGTGTTTTATTTTTTTTTTATCATATATATATATTTTCTAATATTAAATTTTAGTTATATATTTATCATATTTTTAACTTTTTAAAATTTTATATCTTTAAATATTCTATAAATTTTATAAATTTTAATATTTATGTATTCTTAATTTCTTTAGTATTAAATAATTATTGTTAAACATTTGGATACCTTAAAAGTTAAGTATGATGTTATTCTAACGGAATAACGCGAGTATAATAGGAATTTTATTAAGTTTGAACTAAAAAATTAAAAAAATAATTATTCATAAAGCGTATGTGAAGTTTAAGGACCAAACGTAAAGTAAAAAAAGATCTAAGACCAAACGTAAAATTAAGAAATAGTTCAAGGATCAAATAATTATTTAATCCTTTTTTAAATTTAAAATATAGTAAATATATATCAATTAATAGTTTCAATAATAAATTAGATTAAAATTAAAAACAAAGATAAATTATGTAGCTATATAGAAATAATAAATTAAATTAATAATAAATTTAGTATGAATATTAAATCTATTACAATTTTTATTTACCTTATAATCATTCTATTCAAAATGAGAATATGCTCATATCGCTATTTAGTACTTATAAACAACAAACAATCTTTATCAGATGGTTAAAATGGACAAAAGACAGTATTCCAATAATTCATTCAGTTTAGTAATTAACCAAACAGTTTTACTGATTCAGCTTTCAGCTTTCAGATGATGCCTCTTAATTCTTCAGATACATTCATACTTGTTTTTAGACTTTAGCTAAAAATACTTAAAATAAACAAACAGCACCTAAGAGCGCCAAAGTGATTATAGGAAGATGAGAGCCATCACCTATAAGAACTTCATCAATATTGGTGGGATAAAGTGCATGGACGACATAGAGGTTGGCCATATTGTTGGTGAGGTGGTGTCAAGGAGCCAAGACTCGAGCTCGGCTGGTCGGTGGAGACGGTGTAGGCATGCGGTTGCCAAGGCGAGACTCGAAGTTTACGTGGCACTTTGAACCCACTCAAATGAATAAGTAGTGAGACTTATATATTTTTCTTGGTTCAAAGTTGGGTTATCAACCATTTTCCAAGACAATTAATCTTCTGGCAAGTCTATAGTATGCGCAATGACCAGTCGAAAAATGTAGTTAGGTGAGATCAAGTATATATGCTCAGAAATTCCAATCTATAAAAATATTACTACGCAATCGTTAAATTCTATGTTTATACGCAGAATCCAAACCTTAAGTAAGAAATTCAGATAATTGGGATATATATACTTCCTTAAGCCCCACGGAAGAATTAAAATTTTGAGGATACAGCAATCGACATCTTAATGACGACTAGAATGGTTCAAGGTAAGTGAAATATTCCTTTTGTTTTACAATGTTTAAGGTTCAATTAAAATAACAAAAGAATGCATTAAGTATCTCCTAATTTTTTATTTTTGCCATTCCTTCAAATTCTTCTCTCGTTAAACCAAAAGACATTAACTGCTCTTTAGTTTTGAAATTGAGATATAAAGGCAATTAAGAAAAAATATAGTAAAAATGTGTAAAATTTTAACTATTTTGAAGTCTCATCAATCCATGTGATCCAATTTCAACCTATAGGAAACAAAGAGACGTTAAGTTTAACCAATAAGAATAGAAAGAGAAACATTGTCGATTAGTTCAAATTCATTCTAGACACTTGAGAAGAAACATTTTTCAAAAAGACAATTAATAGTCTTTTGAGGTCAATTTGAATTTGTTTCGTGATCATAAATAAGGAAGAGATGATGATCAACCAATTATGTTTTGCCATTTGGCCATTTGGCGTGCAAAGGAGAAAGAGGGTTTCTACCTTGGGAAGCAAATACCTAAGCTTAGACTTGTTTAATGACAGAACCCTATGTGAGTATGGTACACAAGTGTGACACAAAAAGTGTGACAGAGGATTTGGGCTCAACTATTAATACCCCCAACAGACTTGTACTTCTTACCACCACCGCTTCCACTTTCTCTCTCGCTGTCTTATTATCTCTTCAACACTGTGAACATGGGTGGAGCAAGGCACAAAACATCGGTCAAGAAATCAAATGCTGTGGAGCAGTGTATGACGTCATTAGCAATAGTAGCAGAACCACAACCGATCGCCATCCATGCACCACTCATATCATCCTACAATGACACAATACGGCCTCTTCTTGATGCCATTGACCATCTACGTCGACTCAAGGTGATGGAAGAGGGCATCCAACTGCCAACCATTGTCGTTGTGGGAGACCAGTCTTCTGGGAAGTCTAGTGTTCTTGAATCCCTTGCTGGCATTAGCCTTCCCCGAGCTCAGGGTATTTGCACTAGAGTTCCTTTGATCATGAGGCTTCAGCATCACTCAGATCCTCACCCTGAACTCCACTTGGAGTATAATGGGAAGATGGTTCCAACTGATGAGGCTCATATTGAGGAAGCCATTAATCTGGCTACAGATGAGATTGCTGGCAACGGTAAGGGGATATCGAATACCCCCTTGACATTGGCTGTGAAGAAGAAAGGTGTTCCTGATCTTACAATGGTGGATTTGCCTGGAATCACTCGGGTTCCTGTTCATGGACAGCCAGAAGATATCTATGAACAAATTTCAGGTAATGCATATCAGATATTGCACTATACACTGACCTAGCTTATCATTATCCTTGCTAGCTGCAATACATGTGTTCATATATAATATACCACATATTTTTCCATTTGTGCCCAAAATGTTAAAATTTAATCATATTCCAAATAGTAGTTTACCTGTGGATTGCTTTTTGAAATTAACATACGGGCTTTAGTGGCTGACATAAAATCAAAATCTGTGTGTTATATGTTGGCCATATCGAAATCTGTTCATCGGGAGGGACATAAAATCGTATCATTTTCTAGTAGTTCTGCTTTTTACATATTGTGAACATGAGTGGGAATATATAAGGGAAGGGGAGAGGCTTTATATATGTTGTTCTACTTGTCATGTGCATGATTCTCTGCTTGGTTTTGTCTGATTTTCCCAATTAGGTATTATAATGCAGTACATAAAGCCAGAGGAGAGTATAATTTTAAATGTTCTATCTGCGTCTGTGGACTTCACGACGTGCGAATCCATTAGCATGTCCCAGCGGGTTGACAAGACGGGTCAGAGGACTCTTGCAGTTGTTACAAAGGCTGATAGAGCTCCAGATGGTCTGCTGGAAAAAGTTACTGCTGATGATGTCAATATTGGCCTAGGCTATGTTTGTGTCCGGAATCGAATTGGTGATGAATCCTATGATGATGCTCGACTAGAAGAAGCTCAGCTTTTTGAAAGTCACCCTCTTCTCTCCAAGATTGACAAATCTATGGTCGGGATTCCTGTTTTAGCACAAAAGCTGGTTCAGATTCAGGCTGTCATTATATCCAAATGCTTGCCTGAAATTGTACGTAAGATCAATGACAAGTTGAATGCTGGTGTTTCAGAACTTAATAGGATGCCACAAAATCTAAGGAATGTTCCAGAAGCAATTGCCGCATTCATGCAAATCATTGGATTATCAAAGGAATCTCTCAGGAAAATCCTCATGACAGGTGAATTTGATGAGTACCCAGAAGACAAATTCATGCATTGCACTGCTCGGCTGGCCGAAATGCTTAGTCAGTTCCATGACGAGCTTCAAAAGAGTGCAGAGAATAATAACCTTGGCAATTTTCTAGTTGAGGAGATTAAGGTTTTGGAGGAATCAAAAGGCATTGGGCTACCTAATTTCCTCCCCCATGCGGCCTTCCAGGTTCTCTTGAAGAAAAAAGTGAATGAGATATCAGTAATTCCTGTTTCTTTTGTATCCAGGGTATGGGATTACATTGAGACTGTTGTTATCAATGTTTTAATGCATCACTCAAGTAATTATCCACAACTCCAATCCTCTACAAGGAGGGCTGCAGAAAGCTTGATTTTAAAGTTGAAGGACAAGTCTAGTGATCGAGTGATGGAAATTGTGGAGATGGAGAATTTGATAGACTATACTTGTGACCCAGAATATATGACACTATGGAAAAAGCTAATGGCTAGCCATGTAGCCTTTGTGGAAACAATGAATGATCATTACAAGTCCACATTACTGAGTGTTGAAGTGTTAGGAAGTATTGATGTTGGCCATCTTCGGTCATCTCCGACTTCTAGGGATCAGGCATTTGACCTGAAAATGAGGTTTACTGCATACTGGTATATTGTTCTGAAAAGGTTGGTGGATTCTACAGCTTTGCACTTGATGCATAATGTTCAGAAACTAGTGACCAATGAATTGGAATTGGAAATTGTGACTGAGCTAATGGGTACTCAAGGTGGGGCTGGTATAGAAAGAATGCTCGATGAATCTCCTTCTGTGGCTGCAAAGAGGGAGAAACTCAACAAAAGTATCAAGGTGCTGAGAGAGTCGAAAGAGGTTGTTGCTAGGATCATGGATAGGGTTGTCATTTCTAGTGATGGCTACTGACAGTGGTAAATAGGATTTGGCTGTGTGATGCAACAGTTTCTTTCGCCCGCTCTTTTTTTTTATGGTTTGTTTATGATGGACTTTGTTATACTTGTGTGCACTTCTCCAGGGCATGTTCTTCATGAAAATTCTTGTTCATTTTGGGGAATCTTAATTAAAGATTGGAGCTGTTTGTTGGATATAGTGATTTAGTTACTAATTTACACATTTTTCTTTAATGATCTCAAATTCAGCCGTATATCCTTTGCAAATGCATAAGCCTTGGTGAACATGGCAAATAAACGCTAGTATGTCTTGAGCTTCATAGAAAATCTTAGTCAGGTATGCTATTCTCCCTGTCATCTACTGCTACTAAAGAAATCTTAAAACAAGGCAAATAAACGCTAGTATGTCTTTTCGGGATACTTTAAGTGGTGTTTGAGCACTTATAAAAGTTATCAGAATTGAAATGTAGAGTGGGTTTGAAATGCTTTCTAGCTAGGATTCTGAAGTTCAAGGGGAAAAAGAAATGGAAATATACGAAGTTAGTTGTTTGGTTGCAAATATAAGAAGTGATCTTGAAATAGAATGGAGGGAGGCATGAGAGCATGTTGTGTAGTTCAAGGGGAAAAGGATTCAAATTTAAGGATAAAATATTTGGCTTTTTCTTTTCATGAGAACCAAGTGATTGAAAGTCAGCTATACCTCTATTCTTGAGGTGCTTCTCTTGTTTGAAATGAACCCATCAGCATGTAAGCTTTACATGAAAAGGGAAAGCAACGAAATAGGTTTGTGTATTCTATCAACAGGAATCTCATTACATCATGGCATATAAAAAAATTGTATGAGCATGAGAGAGTTTAGGTTCAGAGCTGCATAAGATTTTTGAACTCTAAGCTAACTAAATTCAAATAGTGCACACATTACTCGAATTTCGTTCTTGGAAAGCTAAAGTTGGTATCTTATGTTCAACATGACATGTTCAATAATTAAAGATCCACATGAATTCCCAATCATAAAACCAAAACGAAAAAGGAAAAAACCAAATTAATCAAGCATAGAGAGTATTTGAATATAAGCATAAGGAGAAAAAGAAAGAAACGACGAACAAAGACTTACTCCTTCAAACAATGAGATTGAGAAAACTGTAGATTGGCACTTGTGAAACTGTGTTAATTTCTTGCAAACTTGAAATTCTTCCTTCATTATATGTCTGCTATCATTCGCATGCATTTTTTCCGATGCTTTGACATATTTCAGGAAATATGCTAGATTGCTTCGAGCTCATATTCCTTCCCATCAAATCCTTAAACCTGAATTACCTCAAAGCATGACAGCAAAACCATCAGGGATCTTAGTAGAGGACTCGAAGGCTTGACTGAAACTTCGTATGCTCTGACGGTGAAAAAGAAACTAAATCTACTCAACTCATGTTAAACACTAACTATTTGTGCAATTGTTAATTAACAAACATTGTTATCATCAAGAACTTCAAGCTTTGGTGAATGCTCAATTAAATTCTTCCATTGTTTCCCACCCACAGTAAAATCAACTTTCAGACTGGTTAGGTGGTGAAATGTAGATGCAATAAAACTGACGATGTTCCCTTGGCAATAGATTGTACGAAGACTTTTATAAAATAAAAAGTTAATTAATTATTATAAATACACAACTTCACACATCACATAAAAACTTAATAATTAAGACTTGAAAAGGCGAACTCGACACAGGTAATAGTTCATTACAGATATCAACTGAATCTTGATCGTAAAAGATGTAGCACTTGAATTTCTCAGAATTCTCTACTCCACCGTAAAACAGCATTGTTGCTAGTATGCCGCAACACACTTTGCCGCGACTGACCCACGTTATGTATAGAAAAAATTAACATATTCCTACCTTGTGACCAATAGTGATCGATGAACTGAAACATGGAAATCTAACCCCATCCACAACCAAAGCAAATCAATTGCTTCCAATATCCCAAGTATTCTGCATCAAAGGGGAATCAAAGATTGTCATTATCCATCAATGTGAAAAACTTGCATAACCAGACTTCAAAGGATAATAAATTCAACAACACAAATGTTGACACCTATTATAAATGAATTCAAGATCTTTGAGGCTGAAGGCATCGATAATGAACTGGTAAACAGAAGTTTAGGCTTATTCATTACGTCTCCACAAATCTCTAAATCAAACTTTAACTATAGCTAGCGAGACATTGAAATTACCTGGCACGTTATGAACAATCTTTTTAAAACTGGGCTGCAAAAGCAGAGGTTTCGCAGCGTATCTGCATTTTGAAAATGATGTAGCTCATTGAGCATCTTAAGAGTTAAAACTAGGAAGCCAAACTGTACATGGAGGTCTATGAAAATATACTTTGATGAACCCAAGTCTTGTTGGTATAAAGGAGGCAACTTGGAAGAAAATTTACAGCAAACAATGTTCAGGGCACAGCTCTACGACACCTTATCAAAGTGAAGACCCATGCCTCCACACAGGCGGAATTTGTGAACTGAAAGCACAACAGCTCGCTGCAAACTCATACAATCACAAATGATTGTTTGTAGAAAACTTCCATCTTTTTCCAATTCATGGTATTGGTCCTCAAAGTTGAGACTACGGATGGAAGCTCAAAGATATGGCCATCGAGATGAGAGAGTATTAGAATGATAGTAAGGCTAATTCTTTGGTAAGGAGAGGTTATGGCACAAAATGAATCCTCTAAGTTGCTTATCCAATTGCCAGAAGCCATTGACTTCCCCCTTTAAAAAATAAAGTCACATACTGAAATTTGCAACAAAAACTCTTGCCTAATCTGCTTTCACAATCCAATTACTCCTAATTGGATACGCAAAATATAAAGTCATTTCATTATAGGAGCCAACACAATTTAACTAAGTGAAGAACTTTAAAAACTAGGGTTAGGGTTCGGAATGTAAATCAAACAAGAGAAGATGTACAGCGAGACTGGGGATCGAGCTGATGGAAAGGCACGGAGAGGAAATGGATGTAGAGTAAGGGTTTCAACGGCCGGATTCGAAGTTCGCCCAAATAGATATCGCGGATTGTACTCGAACTTCACCGACGGGATAGTCTTCCCCCAAAGTTAAACGCAACTATGAGAAATTCAATTTTGCCGCTCAAATTACTACTCCACAAGAGTAGTGTGGTGTGCTCTTTCTTTTCTTATTTTCCTGGTGGGTTGGGTTGTGGGCCTGCATGCGGGCCGCCACCGGAAATTTAAGGGCGGTGCTATTTACCGCCCTAAAATTTCTAAAATCGCCTCCAATTTTTACAAAAATATCCTTATTATTTATCGCCCCAAATTCCTTACTTCATCTAATTATCATACTATCAGTTTAATACCTTAAATTTAATATTTATACATTTGTATCCTTACTTTCTATCTATTTTCTATCCTAATTTAATTCTTAATCCCCTCAAAACTCAACTCTGAAGCGAAGAACAAATCATTAACTCACCTCTTATCTCTCTTCGTCTCCACGACAAAAGCAATTCGAAAAATTAAAATTTTGGGTGGGGTGGGGGGAACACGTGATTGCACGGAGGTAAATAGAAAAGGCTATAGATCTGATGGATTGAATCGGTTTTTTCAATTTACAGAGATGGTCTTTGCAAGAAAAAGATGGATTGCTTTTGTGGCGTAGAAGAGAAGAGAAAAGGATTTGTTTTTTTTACTCTTATTAAAAATTAATCTAACTTTGGTTTTAAGCGCCAAGACACCCGCCTCGTGAAAAATTGGAAAATTGATTTGTTTAGGAGACGGAATACTACCAGTCGCACAAAGTACCTATTACGCGAGGGGGAAGGGTGTTGGGTTTTTAGGTTGGGATAACGAGTGGGGTTGAGTATTAAGGATTCAAGTGTACAAATATAAAAATAAAAGTATTAGAATGAATATATGATAATAAGGTGGGAGTAGAAAATTAGGGGCGATAAGTAAGAAGGATATTTTTGTCAAAATTGGAGGCGATTTTAGAAATTTAAAGGGCGGTAAATAGCAACCCAGAAAAAAATTGGTGCCCCTCATAATTTGGGGCCCTGGGCCGTCGCCCAGTTCGCCCCCCCTCTGGGCCGGCCCTGCTCCTAGGAAGGAGTGCCTAGGTGCTCGGTATACCAACTGTGTATTAATACGCTCGGAACAGGATACTTATATGGAGTGCCTAGGCGCTCCTTGCTAGGAGCGCTCATAATGAACATAATATATACATAATGCACATAAATTATATTATGTGCATAATTTATAACTTTTATGTGCATTATGGGCACTCCTTGCCCGGAATGCCTAGTCACTCCATATAAAAATTGACTGACTAATTTGTCGATAGCATTTCCCCTCTTATAACAAATCATTGCCGGTTTTCATTTTCAGGGAAGAACTTCACTTGGGAACTCTTAAGATTGACTATGAAGAGATTGTTCGAGGGATGCATCTATGGTCTTCAGCATATAGCATTCTTCCTGTTCTTGATTTGGAAAATGGCTGAGAATTCTTCAAGGCATTCTGCGACATGTAATCCTCAGTGCAGTTAAAACATCTTAGAGGCATCTGGATCTCAGCGTGTCGTAGTTGTATCAAGAACAATATGGAGAAAATGTTTTAAGAGTAGAAGCCATGTTCATAACTCTTTCTGTTGGAGCAATGCTACTGACATCAATTGCTGGAGAGATGATCTCACTTGTGTTTCAGATTGGTGCAGAATCTTAATACAACGGAACTACAGTTTGGACATCTGTGTTCTTAACAATTGTTTCTTGTACCTAGATACTGGAAATTACAGCTGCTGCTGGTGGCTGCTGTATGCCATTGCAAGAAAAGTAACTCCAACGGGGGAATGAATTTTTATTTGTACAATTACAGGTTCCAAGTGCTTCTCTATTGCTACTGTGTCTAAACTGCAAATATTCAGGGAAAAACTGCATATCTCCTTATTACACTCTTAAACTAAACCATGCCAAAAAAATGTGTACTCACCCTCTACATCAGTTTTTCGCCTCCTTCTGACTCTGAATAATTCTGCTGGATTTGTTATATATGTTTAGTTATTCTGTGGCAAGGGTTGGCAACAGCTGAAAATATTGATATGAAGGTGCTCCAAAACTTTCATGTTGATAAAACTTGACAGTTTACCGCTTTACCTGATGAACCATCTAGTACCTTCTAAGGCAGCAATATGTAAGCTCAATTGCAATTCAACTCGCAATGTATGATATATCTAATTCATATACGAGAAAAACTGTTCTTTTATCTTGTCTGCAGACACCATTCAGAAAGCAAATGATAATAAAAGAACCATACGGACTTCAGTCTAAACTAACACTTTGGCTTGGCTGCCTCGCATTATTGAAAGATTAATGATGTCACAGCCTCACCAGAGCAAGGAGAAAAGTGAAATGAGGAACATAAAAGTAAATAGCCAAAATTGACTTTTTTTTTTTTTTTTTTTTTTTAAAGATTCCCTTCAAATCGAGAAGGGAACAAGAAATACTGTAAGCTAGACTAAAAATCTGCCTGCCAACTGAGATTATCTGCCAATGAAAATCCTATCAATAACATCAACTGGTAGTGCATAAGCTGGGTCTATGGCTCTCAGTCCAGGGTATTCTAGCAGCGAAAGACCAGCAACTCCAAAGTACGTATGAAAGACATCAACAGCATCATCTGGTCTGTCTGAAATTCCTCCTTTCTCCTTATCCTGACAGTCCAAGATAAACTTCACTAGCTTCTGTTTGTCAATCCAATGAACTCTGTCAATCATGATCAAGCTAGAGAGAACCCACCACGAGTAGCAGACATCAGGAAGCTTCTCAGGGCGCCCATTTAAACCTCCAGATTTGACTTGCCTCTCGCACAACCACCATCCAAGGAGGTCCTTATCAATATAATGTAAAGAACCAGTTATAGCAAGAGCCCCCACGCAGCAGAAAATTTGCCCCGCATGAGACTCAGCACCAGGTGTACATCCAAATCCCCCATCCAAGTTCTTACAACTTACGATGTATTTTACAGCGCTTTCTACATTTATTTTGTCCAAACAGCGTAACAATGCGAGAGAACATATTGCAATGTAAGAAAATCTTGTGTCCACTTCACCCCATATGTCCCCTGAAAAGGATCCATCTTCATTCTGAAGGCTTACTATATATCTCGAAACTTTATCAACATCAAGTACACTTATCTTGTCGAACAGGGCCAAGAGCTGCACCGCACTAAGGGTGTATAACAAATGTGGATCGTGTCCAATGTTACCACCAAAACCACCAGACTCGTGTTGGCAACTCATAATCCATGAAATCACCTCTTCTTGTTCCACTATTTCAAGCTTCCCCAAAATATCTAGGGTAGTCAATCCCCAATATGCACCATTCATTCGAAGATGCTCCATAACCACGGATTGGAAGTCATCCTTTTTCTTTTCAACAGTTAAAATGTACTTGACATGCTTTTCAACTTCTAGCTCTCCCATTCTATGGATAAGAACAGATGCAATTTGTAAGACAGACTTGATATAAACTGACTAGTCACTATGGGAAGGAAATACCTACACAACCAATTTGCTAAGCAGATCAAAGCAGGAATAAAGCAAAGAGATGTTAGAGTCAGAGACCTGAAGGTAAAATTTACAAACCCCCGGTGAGTTGAACCAATTCTAAATCTGACCAGAAACCAATTAACCAAGCAACCAAGAACATCAAGATGAGTTAGGCGTACAAAGATGTTGAGTCAGCAAATGGCGGATTATGATGACAAGCAGTGGCGATCCAAGAAAGAGCGCGTCGTATTTTAATTGTTAAAGAAGAACAAAATTTAATAGAAATGGCTATAGTATTTTACGTGGCATACATTGAAAACAACTTGAACATCTTTTGAAATAATAGTGGTTATACAACCGTTCTTGCCGGGCCTCATTTCATGAAAATTACATCTTGAAGGAGGAAACTAACAGGTCGACTTGACCACAAAAGCACTACGAGCCAATATTTCAAACAAGTAGACATGAAAGTAAGGGCTAATCGAACAAAAACAACTACAATTTACAGTTTGAAAAATGGAACAACTATTTCCAACCCTCTTTGTGATTATTGATTATCCATAATCAATAATCCAATGAAATACCAAGGCTCTTAGACTTAATTGACTCCGACATCTTTACCAGTATTCCAACTGCGCATACCAGGATTGTTGTCTTTCGTACAACAATGACTTTTGTTGTTGAAAAATGCCATTAGTCAATGTGTCTTTCTTAGGTTCAAATACATGGCTATGCATTGAAAGAACGGGAATGGGCTTCTAGCCGTCGCATGTAAATATATTTTTAGATCAAAGAGCTTCACCAGTAATGGGCAGGCATTTCAGATAACAAAACTAAATCATCCAAAATGGACTCCATAATAGAAACCATTTATACAGAGCATCCGCATAGGCTTCACTTGCAACCCCGTTTTTATTTGAAATTTGAATCATCCAAAATAGACTCCATAAACGGGAAACCAAAATAATACAAACGCACTTCTTATAAAAAAAAAGAGTTTGCCTCTATGCGATTTGAAAATTGTAAAAGTACAAATCCCCAAAGTTGAAGCTACTATTACACAGAATCATCAATTTATCATAAGAGATACAAATCAAGTAAATATCTGAAATACGAAATAGAGTCGGTAGTAAGAGAAGCTCACCGTCAAGCCCTCGTAGTCCCCTCCGGTCTTCGACTAGCCGTCTCCTTCCTTCCCTCCGGTAGTCAAAAGTGGAGAATTGAGCCCTAATCTGATAAAATGAAAAGCTACCTACCGGTGCTCATCAAAGTCTGATAGACATTAGTTACTCAAACTAAATTCACCTCTACTTCGTTAAATTCTTGTATGCTTGACTTTGAGCACAACAATCGGAATCGGAATCGGAGAAACGTCTACAGATTCGGGATAAAAGCCCTACGTTTACCGATCTCTCTTATTCGACTTTAGCTACCCATCCGACGATTTTCAGATATCTTCGTTACGGCGACACGAATAGTTAGTTTGGATAGTTTTTGTTTTTTTTTTTTTTTTTTTTTTTGATAAAAATATAAATTATTTATTTATTTTTTAAAATTTAAATAAGGATTTTTGACATTTTAGACCCTAAAGTTTTCGTGGGTGTTCAAAATGGATGTCAATGTTCCAAAAAAATCAATTTGGGTCCTGTTGTTTGAAATATCAATCAATCCAGTGTTTTTTTGACGATTTCGTTTGAAAATCAACGGTTATGGACTCACGTGCAAAGCACGTGAATTTTTCAAGGATATTTCGGACAATTTGCTCATAGTTGAAGTTTTTAGGGTTTAAATTGATTTTTGTTAATAAACATAAAAGGAAAAA
>JAOTQG010073505.1:0-14138 GCA_025631175.1 Iris virginica
CAACTTACAACTAAGCCCCCTCTAAATTGAACCCCTATATTAATAACTAACTACTAACAACCCCTTAATCATAACAACCTCAAAACACACTTACCAATCTCAAGAATTATGATTTTCCAGGCTCTCTTCTCTTCTCTAACAATCATGAACATTCTGACTTTAATGACGGAAGCCAAGTATGAAGTCAACGAGGGCCTTCGTATACTAATGTTCAAGATCCTCTCTCACACAAAGTTTGAGGATTTCGTGTGTATATGTCAAACTTTCTGCAAGTCAGGAGAATCATTCTTTCTGTATATAACTTGTCATCATGTTGAATCATCAATGGTATCTCATTCAAATCTCCAAACCACAGCAAACATTAGTAAAAATCTACAACATTTTCCAGACATTTTTGAAAATGAAAGAGACAAATCAATAGCATTGCCACATACAGCGGTCATGGCGACTGTTGCCTTTGCTCATAAGAGTAAGAATATTATGAATTGACTGTGTGTAATCTCCAAAACCTTTTCCAGACATAAGAAGAAAAAAAAGTGATAGAGATGAACCAAAATAAACATCAGCATAAATTGACGAGTATATTTCAATTGTATTGCTAATTATATATGACCAACTATTCATGATTAAACCTGCAGATAACAACTGCAAGAAGGATGTTCAGGAACTGTTAAAAACTCTTCAGGCTCTATCATATCTCTCCACTGCCAACGGCAAATATTTATAGGGGCTTACACCCTTATCGTGTATAACCGCGTGTGCATTCCTATTACAAAAATACGAGATCTATTCCAAAACTGAAATCAGCTACATTAAGTGAATCGCCTACAACATATGCTTGTACATTTTCTATGATCTATCCTACATACTCCGGATGTATGTTACCAGTGCATATTTACAAAGAGTGCTTCTACATTAGAGGTTTAGGTTTTCCTTTTTTCCTGCACAAACCCATGTATTTATACCTCTTTATGTCATATTTCTGTATTTACATGCACAGAAGGCTGTAGAAAACGAGGGGTATGAAAGCATTATCAAGCTGCGCAGTGTATGCTTCCAACAGACCACTCACTGTCACAGCTAGAAGAAGAGATAACCAGTGCTGCACAAATTGAGATCAAGAATGTTACAGCAGAAACAACCAAGAAATGGAAATAAAGCTTCTATATGAATATCAAAGGAGGATTGCCTTGATAGATTATGATCATCTTGACTGAATAAATGTTAAAAAGGACAAAACAGTATACCATATCATTCTGCACGATCATCAAGGACGCACACGCAGCGTGTGAGGAATATGCCAAACGGCAAAACCAAATACAAAATAAAAATATACAATCTTTAGTATAAGTTAAGGTTGTTAATGTGACCCTATGAATAGTAAGAAAAAAAAATTAATCTCAACCATCCAATTTTTTAAACTAATAGTGGGAGAATGTTTGTAGGGTTGTGTTTTGGGTGAAAGAGGTGTGAAGAATGTGCGTAATATTCTGTGCGGGTGAGGGAGAAGGTGTAATATTGTGTGTGGGTGAGGGAGAAGGTGTGAAGAGTCTGTGTGGGGTAATGAGTTATGTATGAGTGAGAGAGAATGTGTGCATAGTGTGTATATTTTAAATGGTTTTAGCTAACTAATTTTATGTTATTTAAACTACTATTTAATAAATTTCAAATTATTATTTTTTAAAATATTATTAAAAATATTTTCTATTTTTTTTTAATTCTAACTCCATTATATATATAGTATACGTTAAGGTAGAATTTACTATTCATTGAATTTACGCTATGAATAGATAATTTTGTTTCTTAATCCTAGTCATTCAACTGTTTTTCATCGAACGGTGGAAGAGAATATGGGAATGTGTGTTGTGGATGAGAGTAAAATGTGTGAAGAGTACGTGGTATTGTGTGTGGGTGAGAGAGAATGCAGGAAGAGTGTCTCTGTGTGTGGGGGGGGGGAGAGAATATTATTTAAACTACTAAAGTTATTAACTTCTAATTTATTATTTTCTAAAAATTAACAATATTTTTCTATATATATAGTATTATTTAAAATTATGTACTTAGGTTACTAGTTTTTCTTAATTATTTTTTTCTCCATGCTCTCAGACATAATTTTTTTTGATAAATAATATATTATTTTAAAATATATAAATACTGCCTCTGTGCCCTCAGGCGCGAGCATTTTCTAGTATACATACATGGATGGTAGTTGTTCAAATAAAAATTCAAATAATCTATACTAAGATCCACAAAAATCAAATTCTTGGATATGAGTAGTTCTCACGGTTTGTAGATTATTTAGATTCTCATTTCAATAAGCCATATATATATATATATATATAATAATAATAATATAGGGGGTGGTTCCGTTAAAAACTAACTAAATATACTACTCTTATAACTATCTATAGCTCTTCTTCGTCATAGGATCACACACCTGGCCAGCGAGTGATTATGAATAAATATAGGCGACGCTACTTGTGTACCAACCTCTTCCATTTCTACACTTATCCAAATCGACAAAGTGTTTCTCCCATAGGATAAGAGTTCAAAATTTCCTAATTAAAACAAGAAATTAATTAACTATTTTATCTCTGCCAAAGCACCTTTTTGGTTCATACTGACTAAAAAGCAAGAATTTAGTCCCACAATTTTTATAAAAAGATAGTGGCAATCTAAATCTTATGTTTTTTTTTTCCGACTCTATGTAGACACATATTAACAATTTTCAGCAATTCAAGAAAACATAGCAGATCATCAAAACTACTTGACACATCCAAATAAGGCAATATATTTTTTAAAAAAGTTAAAAAGCATGTATGTATATTTATGGGAAAATAATAACTCACATTTAACTTGAGCTAGAATCCATCGCAATGAACATACAAAGAAACGGATCTCCCCAAAAAACACTTATAATCTTTTCTTCAAACAAACAAAACCCAATAGAAAAGATTTCTTTTTTCCTTGTACAGCTACTTCATTTCTAATTTTCAGATCTCAAATTGCCACTAAACCGACCCGATCATGAGCTACTAAACTGATGAACAGGTCAGTTTAGTGGCAGTTTGAGATCTGAAAATCAGAAATGAAGTAGCTATACAAGGTACAGAGAAATCTTTTCTATTGGGTTTTGTTTGTTTGAAGAAAAGATTATAAGTGGGATTTTTGGGGAGATTCGTTTCTTATTGTGATGGATTCTAGCTCAGGTTAAATGTGAGTTACTATCTTCACATAAATATACATACCAGCTTTTAAATTTTTAAATATATTGCCTTGTTTGGATGAGTTAAGTAGTTTTGATGATCTGCTATCTGCTCTTTCTTTCCTTGGATTGCTGAAAATTATTAATATGTACCCAAATAAATTTGTGCAGTTATATCTACATAGGGTAGAAAAAGAAAAGAAAAAAAAAAGCATAAGATTTAGATTGCCAGTAGGTTTAATTTCTCATTAAAATTGCCGGTAAGTTTAATTTCGCATAAAAATTGTGGGACTAAATTCTTGCTGTATAGTCGGTATGAACCAAAAAGGTGCTTTGGTAAAATAAGAAAAAAGAGATAAAATAGTTAATTAATTTCAGGTTTTAATTAGGAAAATGTGAACTCTTCTCCTATAGGAGAAACGCTTTGTAGATTTGGATAAATGTAGAAATGAAAGAGGTTGGTACACAAGTAGCGTCGCCTATATTTATTCATAAATCACTCGCTGGACGGTTGTGTGATCCTATGACAAAGAAGAGCTATAGATAGTACTAAGAGTACTAAATTTAATTAGTTCTCAACGGAACCACTCCCATATATATTTATATAGGGATGGATTCTACTAGAAACCCTAAAAACTCTAAATTCAGTTGGTGCACGAAAATGAGAATATTTGAAAGGAGCAAACACAGGTTAATCTTTCTATTAGAGAGATTTATAATGAGCAACTGCTCGGGGGAGAGAGAGAGAGAGAGAGAGAGAGAGAGAGAGAGAGAGAGAGAGAGAGAGAGAACCTGAGTAAATATATGCCCAGTTGCTGCCAAAAGTGGAAGAAGAACAAAGCAAGCTGCCAGGACTGAAGTTATGCCAGCAGCAGTCCCTTCAACTGTTTTCTCTAGCAAAAGGAAAAGTTTTGCAAAGTTCAGAGATTAAGAAAATACACTAGCGCCTGTCAGAAACACTGATACTCACTCCCTGTTTTACTCCACCGGAGAACTCCATACTTGTGGCCAACCATTGATGCCTGAAATAGCCATAACATCTAGTTAATCCCAATCAAAAAATTCCAATGAGCAAGCTGAAAATTGTCAAAAACTTTGTATGCAGAACGTTTCCTTACACAGTCAGTTATTCCAGATATTAGCGCAGAACATTCATATATTTGGTAAGGAGATGGTACAAGATTGCTCTATTTACTCGAGCTAAATAGGTAGCTCCAAGGTAGAACAGGAGCGAAGCCAGCCGGGAGCATATTTCCTTATAATAGGTAAATACTTAACTTTCAGGAATGGAGAGACTTAGTCCGGCTAGCTAGTGAGCGGTTCTTTCGGCTGGGCATCTCCCGCAAGGCAAGCAGCATTGTTCGCCACCACCCGATAAGCAAAAGATTCGAGAGTCCAGGCTGGTAAACCATCGTGATCTTCACCTTCATCTAGTGGTCGCGATATCGGCTAACTGCACAACAGCAGTTCAAGCAGTCAACATAACTTGCTTCCTTGCGATCGAACTCACGGTTTGGTTTAGTCTTCAGTTGCTTGGCTGAGGTTAGGTTTGGAGATAGTTCAAGCTGGGGCAGAAAATAAAACTGTCTTCTAATTCCTTAAGGAAGTCTACTGATTCAGCTCCCCTCCTCGAGGTTGAGCTGCTCCAAGACAGAGGCGCGGACTAAAGCCACGACCCTACCATCTCCCCAGGAATCTGCCCAACCTGTGATCTTAGAGAAACTAGAAACCGGGGCGGGGTTAGGAGTGAAGCATCCCGAGGTTGGCACATTTCGTTGAGCATGGAGAAGCATTGGGATCCCCAATTTCTTTCTTCGGAGCCCTTTCTTTTCCCGTCCCCCCGCCCCAGCATAGCGCTTCGCTTCCGGTTCTTCGGAAGAATAAGTCGGGTTCCACCCTAGCCGGAGACAACTGTAACAACTTTAAGTCCTTACCCCCCGAAGGGACTGAAGGCTGTCTCTTAAATCAAAGCAAAGCTTTCCCATTTCTCATGGCTTCGGAAAAATCCAGACTTGGAAAGGCGAAGGGCTGTTGGTGGGCATTTGGTAAAGTCGGGCCGAACCAGCCTGTTAAACACTAGACTACGCATCTGGAGAGGGCCGAGGTACTCAGCCAGTCCAAGAGCCTACCTTCGGTCGACGTCTCGAGCTGGAACTAAGGAACCTGCTTTCACGGAAATTCCCTAAGAAAAGTAGGTTTCTATGCGGTCACCTAGGCTCGAGACATGCCTCCTATCGTATCGTGCTAAATCAGGCTAACCTTAGGTATTCTTGATCTCATTCACGGAGAAAAGAGGAGTCAAAGGAGTAGCTCGAGCTGTCGAAATTGTAGTAAACATGGGGTTGCATACAATCGTTCCAGTGGACTTCGTTCTCTACCTTACGAGGTGGGCCTTAACGCTTAAAGCGCCAAAGCGTGCTAAGGTAGAGCAGAAAGACTTCAATCTCGGCCCGCTAAGAATGTGGAGAAGAACCAAAACAGAATGGTTCCGCCTACTCAAAACTAAGAGGGGATGCCGCCGACTACTAAAATCCCGGTTTTGGAAAGGTAAAGCTGGCGGAGACCCCAGCTTAGAGTTTGAAGAATCGGCTTCATACTAAGAGTCAATAAAGGGGATTTACCCACTCGAACTTAAGGGGGAGGAGGCCGAATAGGCTAGGAAGAGACGATACATGATAAATTCCTCTTTGCGCCATGTCCCCTTACTCCTTTATTGGGGGCGATCTCCGAGAAAGCACAATACTTGCTTGGGACTCGCCTACGCTAAGCTAGTTTCAGAGGATGCAGTGGGCTGCTTATGAAGGATGCGTTTCGCGTCCGAGCTCTTAGTGGAAACAGAGATTCAACATCGGGGGGTTACCCGACTAAAACAAGCATATAGGCAGTTATCTCATACTATTCATCCGGGGGCAGGTTAAGTCTCCTAGAAATTATACAGGATAATGGATTCAAGTAAGAGTGGGTGTCTTCCCAAGGAAACGAAGGGAATCTCGGCTCCAGATGAGGCCCACTGCTGTCCCCCGCGGGAGTCCGGGCCGTGTCTCACTAGTCGAGATAAAGGGACACTTTTCATTGTCTATAAAGGGAGATCAGGCTAGGCATCTCCAGCTGAGCTGGGCGCCGGGCAACCATTTCTCCAGCTTGAATCTCGTTCAATCCATAAACACGTGCAATCCCATCTCCAACTGAGACCACTCGACCGATCTTCATTCATAAAAGAAAGTAAAGAAAAAGGAGCTTATCATGATGAGATTGGCACGGCTGCTGTGGAGTTCTATTCGGATTGATTCTCTAAAGGTACAACATATATTAAATTAACTGGGGTAAAAATAGGACAAGTTGCTATGTTCCCTTCAACATGTAGCCATTCGTAAAAGAATTTTCAACATCTATGTAGCCCTACACCCACTAGGAAATAGATTACCAAGTAAAATTTGGAAGGTACAGATAATCTTCAGTTGAGCTCATGTATAACATAGAAAACTAAGCTGAGAAACAAAGGGAGGACTTGTCAACTAGCATTCTCACCATTGTATCTCCAATACCAAGGCTCAAGATTCCAGCAAAAGGAGCTAGTGGGCGGTCAATGAATCCAGAAGACATCCAGATAGGTAGTGCACATCCCAATAACAGGGAAAAATGGCTGCATGTTGATAATATACATAAGTTATTCATGAAGGAAATATAAGCTACATCCAGCTATTAGTAAGAAGGACAAGCACAAGCCGTACCTTACGATCAGAAGATCCGAGTCACGATGATCAGTAAATGCATTCATAAACTGATGCACAAGTGCTCCCAGAGGCCAAATTCTCCACACCTGCCAAACAGCCAAGGTTATGCAAACTCAAACATGCACATGCATACACACACAGCTTTTGCATTCAACCATTCCATCCTCACTTCCAAAACACTAAAAGGATAACAACTACTCCCTCCATCCAACTTGAAAAGGTAAAAAACTTAGAGCAAGTGCGCAATTAAGAAAATAATTGAAAATGTTTAATTTCCCAAATCACCCATTTTATTTTATTTTTATCTCGGTTAAAGTGGTTTTGATTTGACATGACCATTATCCTCTACAAATTCAAAGGATATAGAGAGTACATGTTACAAAACAGTCTTGTAAAACACATGTTTTGATTTGACACGACCATTATTTTTTTCTCTCAGTTAAACTTGTTTTGATTTGAATGGAGATCCCAATCCACATCTGATAAATGTATGAAATAACTGAGCTTTAAGTGGTCAACTACTTTCATTTAGCACCAAATTATCTATGAACGTTTGGTTGGGCAGTAGATCTAGTTGACCCTGTTGCCCAGTGTGATTGGCTTTTTGGGACAGAGATAATACCATTTTTGCATAGTAATACAATCTTTTACCTTCACACCTGAATTACTAGCAAGATGCAATTTTTTAGAAGATACCAGGGTATTATAAATGTACATTGTATGTGAACTTTTTTAAGCTTGATAAACTTCTTACTTTAGTCTATTTTAATCTCTATCCAAGAACAGGTGATTGCATGTTGTCAGCAGATAAGCAAGAACTTAACCTAGAGGTTTCTAATAGCTCAGAAACCAAGAAAAATGCTGTCATTCAAAAAGTATCTTGGCACTTAATACTAGAGTACATGAGTCATGTTGTATTTCACTTGAACATCAGCACCTCATAATTCCTCACAATCAAAACCAGCAAAGAAATGAAGATTGAAATGAGAGCTCGACTCCAGAAGGAATGCACAGAAATAAATTTATAAGGAAAAATTTGTAGAAAGGTGGAAAACTGTGTTATCAACCACACAGGTCACTAACAAGTTTCAGACTTGAAGTGTCAGGTGTCTAAGTCAAAAGTGCCTCAATGCAAGATATCACTTGCATGTTGATGCAAACTACAATCCAACGGCTTATGCTTTATTCTCGCATGTCCGACCAACTTTAACAGGCATTAATGTATAAAAAGTAGCATAGATAGAGGACGCCATCTTCCAATATTTAAGAAAATTGTTTGATCAGTACATGGACTTCTTTGAGGGTACAGCAGTGGTTTCATATCCTCTTAAAATGCCTTACTGTGCTGTGTAAGTTTATTAAAAACCCCACTACCTCCTGTCTTCCTCCTTTTCCAAGTTTCAAAACACGTTTACATTTCCCCCGAGTTTTAGCATTTTGGACTTCAAACATATTAGACAATCTGCAGATGCTTCTCTCTACACCATTTTTACTTGTCACTGTACATAAAACATTCAAGTGCATACACAAGCTCCGCCAACGAACTTACTCTAATGATTTCCAGCACTAGGAAAATCGACAAAGCTGCACCAAATGCCAAATTGAGAAAATTCGTCTGGAACAGATACGATGGAAAAGTAATGGATGTGTCAGCTTGGTTAAGAAAAATAAAACTGACAAAAGCATAACGAATCCGTATTACTTATATCACCTGAAAGATGAGAGCAGGCACAAACATAAGTACGGCCATCAGATGGTAGTATTTTCGAAGAAGAATTCTCTCAATCTTACTGTTTTTGGAAATGTGGTAGAACCGTAGTACAGAGGCAAATATAACAGCCACCCAATAAATACACAATGAAAGCCTTTTGAATGGTTCAGAGAAAACAAAATTAAATACCCTGTCAAAGACATAAATGCAAATAAGACAAGTTAGCAACCAAAGAACTTTATATCACTGTATACGAACACAGTAATGGGACTTGGACTATGAGTAGCATTCTATTTGCTGAAGCTGACAGGAGAGAGAGGGGGGGGGGGAGGAATTCTCCAAGCTAAAGTAGAACTAAATCTGACTCTAAATACTATGTGTATCTAGAGATCCAAAATTATGGTTAATTTTGAATCCCAAGTGATCAGGTAGTTGATCCAAGTGGCTAGCTTGTGAGTAATACATGCAAATGTCGACACTTGATCAACGGAAGTTCTTGCTAAATCATTTGTGATTCTAAAATTGACAATAGTAATCCTTACTTTTTACTCATATATGATTTAAGGATTACAGGTGATCCACTGATTCCTGTAAGAAAATAATATTTGAGAAAATTGAGATAAAAGAAAAATGCAACGAGTAAGAGGATCTTGCAACAAGCAGTTAAATTAGGCGGCAGAAGAACAAGCTCAAATTCAACTCAGCCGTAGCCCCCAATGGTTTGGGGTCGGTTACATGATGTTCATTATGATTCAAGGCTAGGCCATCACAGAGGCCACATTTCATCATATCTTTCTTTATTATGGATGTCGGTGTTAGCTTAGGTCTTCCCTTATGGGCCTTACCTCACTTGGGGCACTCAGTCAAAGTCCCTTCTCAAAGCCTTAAAAGATAAAGCTTCAGAACTGGGGATTTTTTTTTCTATTACATAATAAAATCCAAAAAAGGTAATAACTATGTAAATTAATAAACAAACACTCAAATAAAAACAGAAAACTGAGCAGTTGCAATATAATAAAATGCTTTAAATTAATAATTAAAATGATTTCCTTTGTTAGGACGAGGGTCCTAAGCTTGTCAATGTATTCAAATTAGACTTGAATTGATATTCTTCATTCAGGAACCAGCAATGAGAAAGAAATGAATGGCGAAAATTATACTAAGAAGAGGCAATAAATAATATCCAAATATACTCTCTGGAACAGAGCTTACAGCTCAGGTAAAACCCCTCAATACTATTGGGTTTCATATAATACTTCAACGACTGCAGACACAACATCATAAAAACAACTTGAGGATATTTCTCCAGTGAGAATGTGAGATACCCCCAAGTTTCTAGTCCCGAGAACAAAAATCTAAGAAGAAAACCAAGAAAACTGATAAATGCTAAGCTTCCTACCTATCTATAGTATCAATTAGCTTTGGAAATGAATAGTGCTCATTTCATCTAACGGATGAAAGAGAGGGAGGGCGATTCTTGAGATTAGGAAAATCTCCCAAAATTTCATCTGTCAATTAGTAGTAGTAGTAGTAGTACTGTTTTTAGTAGCAGTACTTATATTTCCGGACAAGTCAGAGAACATGAGATATATATATATATATATATATATATAGAGAGAGAGAGAGAGAGAGAGTCACTTTGCTTCTGTTGCTATAATCAATTTGAGGATGTGACGTTGCCAACCTCCTTGGAATTGGTATTTGTGTTGTAAAAGGGTAATATTACAACAGGGAAGTAAAAGAATAATAGCACTGTTAAAAATTTGTTAATACTTTTAAACACAAGTATTTAAAATTAATTATCATATTTAACAATAAAGTGTTAATATTTATGATATTAGTATTTTAAAAAAGTAAGCCACGTGCCCTCATGGCACGGGCTTACACTAGTAACTTTATGTTATAAGTGAGGCCTTTTCCCACCTACTCTAGGAACTCCTCGTCCAATGCGACTTCCTTCTTTTGCTTTTCATTTTTTCCCTTTTTTAATTACAAGTCCTATAAATTTACTTTGGGCCCCCTCCAATCTATTATCTCTATATCCTATCCTGTAACTTTAAAAACAATCCATTTCAAACTTCCTCATTCTCCAAATGGACATTTTTTTGCCTATTTCACTGTACTAGTTTTATGCCAGCACAAGGCTTCTTTCAAAGCATTTCTCGTCCCTCCATTTTTTGTTTTTTTTCTTATGTTAGAGCTATTTACATCACTTAATGATCACTTTCCTCGACAAAATATATTTCACAAAAACTCACTTGCATTGCACGTGGGTTCTTCTCCTAGTTAGTAAATACTAGGCTTCAGCATATATATGGATAGGACCAAATTTGATGAAGTCAGCTAGTTCTTTCTCTTTCTTTCTTCTCTTTATATTACATTTTTCTTAATTTATGCAAACAAGCAGCAATGCAGTTTTCCCATCAGAAAGAGTACCTTGATTGTTGGCTATCATGAGCCGGTTAAAAATTGTCAGTTCTCGTTTACAGATGCCCTCCCATTTCATTGTTTATTATATAGTTTCAAGTTTAAAAGAATTTTGCAAATGCACAAACAGCATTATTTCTCGTTAATTTTAGGCACAGTTAATATGTTCAACCATTTTCAAAAGAAAAGGGAAATTAGTGAAACATGAACCTAGTTGATTAGTTAATAACTGAGCTTAGAGAACCATGCTTGCATTGGGAGATCTTTTACTGTGCACTTAAAAAGAACCTGATACACACTGATTGGATTACTCATCAACCGCTGAATCAAAGGAAACTAAAAACTATTTGCTGAATGCAGAACCCTTCTACTTTGACATCTGATAAACTGATCAAACTAAATACAGAAACAGTTTCACAAAGTTTCATCGTAAAATTAAAGCCACAACGAGAATTACCATAGAAAGGGATGCACAGGGAAATCTTGAACAAACTGCATCCAAGATGGAACAACAGCAAACAAGACAAATGCCAGAGAAGTGTAAAATATAGCAGATCTTCCCGTTTCATGATCTCCTCTAACATCTGTGTTTCCTGAACTCGTATAATGTTCCCAAATTTGAAGGAGAAACTTAAGGAGCATTGGAAAAAGAAGAAGGCCAACGAGCATGCCCTGCATGTAGAGGGGAAATATTAAAATCCTAACTATCTTTTTACAACAAATAACCATCACATCTTGAATGTTTATTTTCCTTCATCCAGTCCCAATTTTAAGCACATCCGCCCCCCACCCTTCCAAGTCCAACACATAAACACGCAGAAACAAAAATCAAGTCAACAGGTGCAGCATGCAATAGGAGAACATTTGGTTTTTACGACTGTACTGCATAGTAGAAAGAGAAGGGAAGCAAATAAATTACTATGGAAGTCATAAGCATTAGGAAGCTGACAATAGTGCCAGAAGAACGAAACGGGGGGGTGGAGAAAAAGAAAACCGTACGGAAATAAAAATCAAAGGAAGAAAAAGCATGGAGATTACTAGAAATAAGTTAACATTCAAGTGTAACTCTTGAAGTTGGACTGAGGGAGAAACAAAGAGGAACAGTTTTTTGCTGGACAAGGAGAAAACACCCAAATCTATACATAAGTATATTAAAGTAGGCGGTGAAGCCTCTCTGTGCGACACGTCATCAAATAATTTATTTATCTTCATTTAGACAGATTTTAGCTATGGATCCCACAAGAATCCATTATTCCATAAATTCCCGTCTATTAACTAATAACTAGGATTGCATATCATTTTAACTAATAACCAGGATTGAGCGTGTGAAATGAATATGTTGTCAGGAAAACTTTTGATGATGAAGAGGCGGATATTATTCTTTCAATTCCGCTTGGACGATACTCTAGGGATGGAGATATATATTGGTGCCCGGAAAAGCGAGGTGTATATTCAGTTCGATCGGCATATCATTTTATTTGCAAACAGAGTTGCCCACAAGGGATTTACTTTTACAAAGAAGAGTTGACACAAGTGCAGTGTGCCCAGTTTGCAATATTGAAAATGAATCAAATGTACATTCCTTGATATCACGTAATTTGGCGAAAGAATGCTGGAAACAATTGGGTATCCCAATAATACCAGCTGGTGCTGGTGGCGTGTGCGAATGGCTGCATCAAATACGTGCACAGTCGGAGCCCGGAAAAATTGAAGAGGTGGCGGTAACACTCTGGGAAATATGGAACAACCGAAACAAAATCGTGTGGAAAGTAGAGTTCGGCACGGCAGCAGGTATTTTAGCTGCTGGTGCATCTTTCCTTAAAAATTGGAGGGCAGCTACTGAACACCATGAGTCGAGAATGGGAAGGAGCGGGGATGATGAAGTGATCAGGTGGTCTAGACCGTGCTTTGGGAGGTGGAAGCTAAATGTAGATGCAACGATTTTTGATGCGGAAAAAAGAATCGGATGTGGGGCTGTTATAAGGGACTACCAAGGAAATGCGGTTGCTGCTTTATGCAAATCCTTAGTTTCCTTAGTTTGTAAGTTTGAACCAAATACGGTAGAAGCTTTGGCCCTTCGGGAAGCTCTTAGTTGGATCAGGGAGAGGGGATGGATTGATGTGGATATAGATATGGACTCGTTAAATGTGGTAAATTCTTTGAAGAAGAATAGTTATGATGGATCTCCTTTTGGAGAGCTAATTGAAGCTTGTCGTTTAATATTATCGGAGGTGGTTGGGGCCTCGATATTGTTTGCGAAGCGGTCGGCGAACCAAGTGGCTCATACTCTTGCTCGGGCTGCAGGTTCTAGATCTGACGGCAGGATTTGGATAGATTGTATTCCGTATTATATTTATGACGTAATCCTGATGAATAAAATCGCACATTAGGCGTCAAAAAAAAAAACTAGGATTGCATAGTATTTCTTATGTAATGGGAAGAAAAATATAAATTCATTGCTATGAGAAGAATATTCAAGAGAGTAATTGTTTTCTTCAATAGACTTTTTCAAGGGTCTTGCCTTCATAAATCCAAAAACATCGTTATGCTTGACCAATGCGTTCGATAAGCACAAACTCGGTCTTTAATTGGTTGTTTAATCAAAAACAAATTCTCTCAATGCAAAAGTAGTATATTTTCGTATTATTTTCTCAAGTACTACTACTTCGTTTATATGATTGTTTACTCAAAAATGACTTCTCAGTTTATTGGTAAAATATGTATTATATATCAAGTCTCAACTGCAAAAGAAGTACTCCATTATAAGAAGGGAACTCACAATTATCCCATTCTATCCTCATACCTACCCCCCCCCCCCAAAAAAAATGTGTTGAATCATGCATATGTTAAAGTTAAACACACTCCAAACTGAAGATAAAATTTTCTAATTCTAATACTTCTAAGCAGTAGTATTTTAATAGTAAGTACATTAATTCAAATCAGATCTTCCCATTACTAATTGATGATTCCAATTCCATAACTTCCCAAGTCTTGCATCTCCTTTTAATCATCTCTCTCTCTCTCTCTCTCTCTCTCTCTCTCTCTCTCTCTCTCTCTCTCT
>JAOTQG010073616.1:0-14135 GCA_025631175.1 Iris virginica
CTCCATTAACATTTCGTCCACCCAAATCGAAAAAAAATGGGCACGCTCTTCCTATTTACATCCATTATGACTTCTTGGGCTCTAGTACTGTACGTTAATAGAGAAATCACACCCGCCATCTATGCTTTTCACGCCTAGTTATAGCACGCTCATATACAAAATTACCGATTGTTTACCTTATTTGATCAAAGGTTCCAACGTGTCGAAGTCGAACGGAGCGTGTTGCACGGGGTTCAAGACGGTCGTAAATACCGATTTCGGGTGCATATGTGAATCATTGAAGAGTAGTGCACATTTGGGTGTCGATATTGATATGTCTAAGGCCGCAAAATTGCCTCCTTCGTGTGGTGACAAATCTACTCATGTTTGTTACCAACACCAGCTTCTGCAGCTCATCGTTCTACATTAATGACCGCATTAATAGCATATGTTTGTGTTTCGCCATTGTTCCCTTCTTCGTTATGGTAGCATAAGATAATAATCGCGTGGTTATATATGTTTTTCTCCATCGATCTTCCTTCTTAATTAATTAGCTTGAGACCATGTTTGCTACATATAACTAGCCCCTCCTTAATTGGTAAATAATAATTAGACAGTGTCATTTTTTTGTTATTTTATTAATTTCTTATGATAGTTTTATTTTAGGAGATGATCATGATCCGTTAAACATGAATGCACACATAGCTTAATTAGTTATGTTTAGTTGTTAGCTGTTATAACGATTTTAGAGTAATAATATCTTAAGTAATAATTATAATAATAATAATAATAGAATTTAAAATAATTAAAGAGGTTAGAGGAGAGACCATTTTTAATTAATTACAGAAATGCCATTAGTTTTTTGCAAATATGTATAGTTTTGGAGAATTAAGTTTTATAAAAATTTAATATTGTATTCTAAAAATTATTTTTTGTATCCTACTGGTTCCTAAAGTTCTTAAAATAAGATGATTTCTAATGGAATAAGCCCTTATATCTATCTTATAAATGGGCTTAGTGGAGCCCATCCAAATGAATAGTACTATTTGGCCTAATTTTCAGTTCAAGAGAGAGAGGTGTGTGCGAAAAATGAAAAAGAGGTTTGAAAAGGAGGAAAATGTGTTGGAAAAGTGGTGGGGTGGGTGGGATTGGGATTAGTAAAAAAAATATATGTTTATGTGTGGGTGTGTGAGGGGGAGAGGGGACAAAGAATATGATTGTGTGGTGTTTGTTCGGAAGGGAGAGAGAGAGGGGTATTAAAAAATATTATATTTTATGTGTAATTTTTTTTATTCGACTCAATTAATTAAAAAAATATATAATTATATACATATTTTTATGTTAAAAAATAATTTTATCACTTTTAAATATTGTCGTGTTCGAGAATACGAATTATTTGCGATTAAATATTTTGATACGCCGTGCCCTCGGCCACGGGCATTTACTAGTGAATATATAAAAAGAGTAGGTAAGTGGCAAATTATATGGTACTGTGCTTAGGCATACCTAGCAAGGTATGCTCACTTTATACATAAAGTTTATAAATTATATACATAATATGAATATAAAATGTACATAATAATTATTAATATGATAATCAAATAATTCATGTGAATTTCATATTCATAGTATGTACCATAATTTATAAAATTTATGTACATTTGTGAATAAAATGGACATACTTTACTAGGCACGCGATATAACAATTGAAGCAGGAGAAACTTATATATTTAAAACTTACAAACGAACATTATTTTTAATGTTTTTGACTATTTTTTTCAACTTAGGTATAAAAACTTGCGAACGAACCTTAAATTGTTTTAAATCCGGATACAAGAATGTCAAGAACTACCCTTCTACTTCGGTCATAACTCATAGTAAACTTTCTCCCTTTAGGTCAGCGGTTTACATCTGGCACGTGCCTTCTCTTTGGTTCGCACGTGCTAGTTGAAACCCCAGCAATGCATCGCACCAATTTTTCCTCAGTTTCAGACATGGACTGGGTTTGATTCTTCCGTGATTCCGCCCGACACCAACTTTTACAAAGCTTTGAAGTTCCAGATATAGATCAGTCCTCTAGATTTGGACCCCAGAAAGAAGAAAAAAATGAAAATCTCAACAACTTAATAGCTCTGTACTCATCCTCTTATTGTATTGCAAAAAATGAATTTGTAGTTGCTGAGGGTTCCATGATGAACATGTAGAAAGAGAAAGTAATTTAGGTGGGAAAAATGAGCGTTTCTCTGACTGTGATGACCTTCAATCTTCTGGAAGATCAGGTAGAAGGAAGCCCAAACTCATGGGAAAAGAGGAGGGATTTGTGTGTTAGTGTCATTACCAGCTATTCCCCGGTCATCCTCTGTACTCAACAAGGTACTTGCTTCTTGTCAATATCTAGAAGATCTTTAGTTTATTGGAAAAATAGAACTGCTGGGTTCCTATTGATTTGTGTTCTGGAGATGGGTTTTGTTTCTTTTTGGATTCTGTATAGGTTTCCTGTTGCTGCTCAATCTCTTTTTCATGTTATTTGCCCCCTCTTTTGCTCCTATGCTAGTAACTTGATAGGTCAAGGGTAAGTACTAAGTTGAGGTTGGTATCTGATGTTGAGTTCTACCATTGGATTTTAGGTGTGAAGTCGCAATTGGAGTATCTTGAACAATGCTTGCAAGGTAGTCTTTTTTTAATGCATTTTTGTTACGTAGCTTGTCTTGATTGTCTCTCTGTACTGAGAAAACTGGGGTTTGATTTACACTGCTCTTATTTGTGTCAATGGTTGCTTCATTCTCTTGAGATAGCTATTGGGCTTATTCTGCTACTTTACTGGTGCAAATCGTGTGCCTGCTACTGTGAAAATTGGTTGTAAAAATGCATCATTGAGAGATTGATGGCTGAAAAGTTTAGTGGCCTTGTAAATGCTACGTCAGATTAAAGAATTATTGCATTTTCAGAAAGGTCATTGGTTGCCTGAATTTAAATTTTATGATAATTACGATAGTTCGATCAGCACATAATAAGAGAGTACCGCCTGAGATGAATTTGATGAAATTTGAGATGCTAAATGCACGGAGTGATTTCCCCACTCAAGCGGAGGCATTTGAAACAAATCACTTTTTCATAATTCTACCTGAACATAGATGAGGCTTGTTGGGGCAGGTTGTTATGTGATACATGCTTGCAGGTGGAGAAGCATTTCAACTGCAAGATTGTGACAGGAGCAGAACTACTATGTCCACCCAAAAGTAGGCATGACGAAAGCTATTTGACTGGTTTGGGTCTGTCCTGATGCAGAGGAAATGAAAAACAGAAAACAAGGAATATGTCAAAGAAATATGCATGCCAATCATCATCACTGCTTTCAACACCTTGTTAGTGCTTACAATCCATAGTTGTGAATGTTATACTAATCCCATCTTTTGCTATTTTACTTTTTTTTTTCCTGTGTGTGCGTGTGTGTTAAGAGAGTGGGATAGAGAGAGCGACTGAGAGAATTCATGTTCTCCATTCATTTGTAGCAGTATAGACAAGACCTCTACCTTCAGCACAAATCAGTTCTTAGATGAAGCATTTAAATGTCAGCTAAGGAATGTTTGGACTCTTGAGTACAAAAAAGCAATTACTCTAGTATTTGTGTCATTCTAATTACTGGTTTTTTTCATATGATGTTTGAAACAATATTTGAGATGATGCAGTGTCATTGTAAGAATTTCAGGTTAAGGCATCATTTGTTTCTCTTTGATTCCTGTTAAATATACAAGGTTACAATCAATTTGGGATTTCGCGGAAAGGATCTGAAGATGATTCAGATGAACATTGTGCCATTCTTTATGACAAGGAAAAGGTAGGACATCTATTTATCTCAAAACATGGCTTTGATTTAGAGGTCTTCATATTCAACGAATCTTTTAACACTCAGGTGGAGCTGTTAGAAGGTGGAACCTTCTGGTTGTCTGAGTCTCCCTCAGTTCCTGGAAGTATGTCATGGGGGTCTGAAGTTCCATGCATTGCAACATGGGCCATATCCTTTTTCTAGTTTTTATGGGATTAAGTATTATCTTTAGGCTGGTCCGTTTCTTGTTGCAAGGAATAACGAGTTTTCTTGACGAAATGTGTACACATTCCAATTGAAAGGAGTTGAGCAGCCAGGGTTTTCATTCCAGATTGTGAATACAAACATGGATGAGCTCAGTCCTCGTGCTCGTAGGCGAAGTGCTTTACTCACATGGCAGCATATTGCATCATTACCTCCTAGCTTGCCAGTTGTATATTGTGGAGGATTTAATACACAAAAGGAATCAACCACGGGACGTTTCCTACTTGGCAGATCAAGGTATTGTACTCAATTGCAACTTAATGCTTGCGATTTTCTGAGAATGATTGACCATGGAATCAGTTATTAGAGGGAGAAAGTTTGCACCAGTATTCTCAGTCAAAATATGTGTGGCCTAGTTTTAGTGATCATCAACATGTACAGCAAAGATAGACCAGTTGTGGCACATTGTGCTGGCTGCATCTTTTGTAATCTATTGTTAGACATTGATTTTCAGTTTGAGTTTTGAATGATAGGAAATGTTATGCCAAAATAGTGGGTTCCTACTGCACTCATTTTACCCTGCATTTTCTGTAGTTTAAGCCGAAAATTAATGAAAAAGGAAAACATATAGCTTTTAAGTAAAATAGTTAATGATAATTGCTGCACGTAGCACTGCCTAAATGATTTTAGAAGTCTCTATCAGATTTGTCCGGCATTAAACAAATTGGTACATATCTATGCATCCAATTTTGGCTCAATTGCTTAAAAAATTTTAAGACGAGCAAATAATCAGAAAATGTTGTGGCCCAATATAATACAAGGTTTTCAGTGCCTGTTCATCCAAGTTTTTCCATACCACCTGACAATCCTAGATTTTGGCTGATATGGATCCGGAACACTACATGAAGTCGCCAAGTATGTTCTTCAAAGCAGGTTTAGCTTTGTTTAAGCCTAAAAATCGGCTTATTTACGACCAAATTGCTGCTTCTTTCTGGCTATGAAGAATGAGTTAGCTGTCTAAGGAACTGAGTAAATTTTGTCATGAGCAATGCTATAGCCACAAAAGATTCTCAAAGGCAAGTGCACAAAAGACTGTGGAACATATGGATTGGTGCAATTTTCTTGGCGATAGGATCTACAAACTTTTTGGTTAAATCATATTAAGCCAACCCGGCATTTGTGCACTTTTTGTATACATTTGCTTTTGGCTCTAGAATTATTCTTTTGTCATTTTTGCTTTCCATGCCTCTTTGCAAAGAAATGAACAGAAATAGGAACTTACTAGCTACTGACATGTTTCTGTTTCAAACTGCTTATCCTTCAGAGAACATGGTGTTGTAGGCGATATGAGAGATGCCTGGCCCAATGCCCGATCTAGGAAAAACGTCTCTCTCATACGCACATATCATGGCTTCAAAGGTATGATTTTCCGTGTATCTAAGTCATTCTCATAATGTGAGGCCTGAAGAAATTATGGCCTAATCCATCCCCCCGCCCACCCCCTTACAATTGCCCCAGGTGACAATCAAGGAGCTATTGAGTATCTCAAGCTGATTTTCCGAGCACTTTGCCTCTGCTGGGATCGCCAAACACAGGATTTGCACGTGGACTGGATCCTCTTTAGAGGCAGATCTTTGATACCTATCTTATCTGAAGTAGTTAATAATCACATTGACGGGTTTTATCCATCGTCTCACTATCCAGTTTTTGCCGAGTTTATGCTTCCTCGTACTGTGAGATTGCTCGAGGCACCTGCTCAAGAGGGGAGCTGAGCCATGTTTCTATTTCTAAGACATTTTTCGAGTCGCCTGTTGTTTTGTGGATCTAGCCAGCAAGGTTAGAATGCTTGTGTTTTCGCGTGGCTTTCTATGAAGAATTCCGAGGAAGTTGTGGTTGCTGAAATTGAAAGATAATTGCTACACAGTCTCAGCGCAAAGACAGATCACTGCTGGCTCAACTACATGACTTTCAGCACTTCTAAATAAACTGAGATTAAATTCAATGAAGTGTTAACTGTGAGTGGCTTAGAATAATGAGTTATCATTAATTTAAGTGCTCTGTTTGATTTGATTCCAATGAATCATATTTAGGTTTAAAAGGAAGAAGTTGAGCATGTGAAGGATCCACTACTCTGAAAAAAATTGATGAGCCAAACTTTTACTAAACTAGTAGCAGCATATAACCTGGTTGTCCCCTGGAATGAAAATTCAACTTTTGGGCTGGGACCCAAGTTAATAGATAAAGAACTAAAAGGAGAACCAGTACTTGGCTGGTAAATTCTTCTTTATAAAGCATCTCATACTTCAGAGTTACCCAATTTCAAAGTTGAGAATGAGAGTTGACATAAAAACCACTTTCTTTGCACTCATGTACAAGTGCAAAGCACATAAGCAATGTCAAAAGAGAGAAGAAAAAAGATACTCACTCACTCCCTCAATATATATATATGATTCATATGACCCTAAACTAGAATGTTTAGGCTCAACTCAATAACATACTGATCATTAAAGTACTTACAGTACTTACGATAGATCAAAATTACATTTGAACGGACCGATAGATTAATTGAGTCTCTGTCATGAGCTTTGCTTCGCTCTTTTGTAAATTAACCGATAGATCATGAGCTATCAACTCCATATCCTATCAAGCATTCAACCTAAAAGAAATTGTGGCACCAAGTTGTTGAAGATGATCGGTGGAAGTTACACTAGGAAATAAAAATTCGTGAATTGAATTTTTATCACTATGCCGATCCTGGAACTCAGGTTTAGGGGTGTTAGTTCAAGTAAAATTTTTGTTTGAGTAAAATGGAGGAATTCCTCAAGTATCAAGGAAGGATACTTACTAGAAATACTACAGGTGGGCAATGTGGAAATAATCTAATATTCAGGGAGCGAACACGGAAATACATATACCGTCCGTTAGTGTGAAATTGACATAATAATGACCCAGCCGTTGGATAATGAAAATCAGAAAGATCAACGGCGTTAAATCAGGCGTAGGAAACATCTCCCCCATTTTCACCGTCCCGTGTTGGGTGTGAGTGTGAATGTGATCCCCCAATTTTGGTGCAGCTCTCTCTCTCTCTCACACACACACACTCACTGCTGGAGAGAGAACTCTGTTTTTGCTGTTATATATATATATTCTGTATTAATTATACGCGCGCATGCACACAAATGCATAGAGAAAAACGTTTCGATGTTTTGGTGGATCTAATCTAGAGATCGTTCAAAGGAAGGAGTCGGAGGATTTTCTGTTTGAATGGCAATGGCGATGGAGATGGCGATGGGGAGACGAACGATACGTGTACGGATCGCAGTATCTGTGCTGTTGGCATCAATGATACAGGCGGCTTATTGCTTCTATCTGCCCGGTGTCGCCCCCGAGGATTTCCTCAAGGCAATAATCATCCTCTCCCTCTCTCTTTCTATCAAAACATACACATAAGAGGGTAGTGTGTGTGTGTGTGTGTGTGTTTCTGCATTCCTAATATACTTGTTTATTCCTCGTGTAGATGTTTGTGCTTACTTGTGAAATTATGCTTTTTTCTGTTATCACTTTGTGTCTTTGCATTTGTCACGTGTGTGTGCGTATACTGTATTTTCATGTGTGTGTCTCTCTGTGGAAGAGAGTGAACATATTAAAGTCTAAGATCCCAGAATAGCTGTAAAATGATAGAATCGGATGAAAAATTGTATTTATTTGAAGACTTTTTCTTATTGGAAACCAATTGGTGCTGCTAATCCTTAGTCCTTACTGTCTCAAAGGGGCATGAAGAATGTCTTTAGAGAAAGTGCGGAAATAGTTTAGAATTAGTAGGGTGCATATTTTGAATTTGATACTTATTGGATACATACTTAGCGTAGATATTTAGTAGTACTAGCTAAAAATGTGTCTGACTCATGGTTACTTCTGTATATTCTTCTTTCTGGAAGTGACTGTTATTCAGTTACTGTGATTTTACCTGTATAGTATGGAGAGAAAGAGTCTTTTGATTTATTTTAGCACACAACCATAGTGGCTAGTGCTCGTATTTCATATTTCTCCTCAAACCAACTAAAAGTGTTGAACTTAAATCTTCAGTCTGAACGGAAGGCATTACATGATACCGGCAGGTAGTTGGTCTAATCTCTGTTATTATTATTAAAGACTCGAGCCACATTTGGGCACCAAGGGCTTCCAGGCCGAGGCACAAAACAGGAACACCCCAGAGTAATGCAATGCACAAAATGCAGCCTACTGATTTTAAGATTACTGTTAAATCTTTCATCAAAAGATATTCCTTCATTCCCCTTCCTATAGTAATGATTAACTTTGTCAATTGGTACTGATAAGATATGCCTTCAAGTACAGACATTTTTATTATATCCTATCATTCTATAGCTATATTATACTCTTGGACTGAATGCAACTTGTGCAAGATATGTACAAATCAGACATGCAATCAATTATGAATCAAACACATGTATTGATTATGTGCAGGAACTGTTTGGTGGAATTTGCGTTTAGTTAAGCATTAAACATTCTAACTCCTCTCTCCTTAATCCATCTACTTCTGGTTACTCACATATCATTCCATTTCCTAACCTCATTTTTCTTATCCTCGTCACTGATGTTGCACTCCAGGGCCGTCCTTGGGAGTTGGGGGAGTGCAGAGTGCTCGATCACACAGGGCCTCCAAAATTAGGGGGCCCAATTTATTTTTCCTGTATTTGGTTATTTAGCTGGATTTATTTTAGTTAAATGTGTGATATAGCAAAACAGTTGAAACATTAGTAAATTGATTCCAGAAAGTTGTATTTTTTTGGTTCCAACATAACTGCCCACTACTCTATTTTGGAGTATTGAAATAAATGTTCACTTTTCCATTTTGGAATTAAAAAAAAGCGATTAAACCCTAAAATTCTTTTGGACCCTCAACCAGTTCATTTTTGTTCACACATTTGTTTAGTCATTTACTTTCCTAAAACTTTCTGCAATTTAAATCAGGACACATCTTTTGAAACAAAGAAAATACTGATTTTCAAGTTGGTAAGGAAAGTTTATTTTCATATTCAAACAAATCTTTGAAGTAGGGCTTCATTTTAAAGTTTAGGACAAGGCCTCCAAAATCATAGGGATGACCCTGTCGCAATCTACTTTTTTCCTTCCCTTTTCTCATTCACCACTCGGTCTCTCAATTTTTTTTTTTGATATTTAGCTGTTAAAACTTTTAATTTCAGTTATTTGCCTTCGCCATATTGTTTGGCGGGCTTTCCTGAAGGGGGGGGGGGGAGAGAGAGAGACACACACACACACACACATTTTCTGCACCTTAGTCGCATTCAGCTGCGGTGAAAAGGCTAGTTTGAGGCGCAAAGTTGCGCCTTACTTTCCCCCAACTCTGCCTTTCATAACAATGTTTGTAACTGTGTCACACACTCACACTGAACCTGTAAGAAGTCACAAAATATTTCCGTTGCTCTAATTATGCAATGAAATAGATTATTTTTTGCCATTAGTAGATGTTACTGTAGACACGTGAGATGGGAAAAGAGTAATGCATTGGGGGTAGGTGCATGTTGTCTTTAGCAGTACAAACTTCTTCTGCACAAGTGACTAAGGCCCAGATCACAAGTCCAATTTGGTTCGATATGGTAATAGACGGTACTGTTTAAAATATAAGATGGACTGATGGAGTAGATGGAGTAGATGAGTTTTTTTGCTTAAATGTCTATTTTACCCTTGGATGTGAAAGGTTGAATATAATTTATAATATTTAAATGTGATGTGAAAGGTTTGAATGTGATGAGAGAATTAATAAAAGAGGAGAGAGAATGTGATGTGAAAGGTTTGAATTGATTTATGTGAGTGTATATGTATAGGGGTATTAGATGAAAAGTAAAATTAAAGGAGTGTGATATATGTGATATTTAGGTGTGATATTTGATATGTGATCGAATATTATCCGTATTCTCCGTATTCTCATATGGCACCAAATTGGACTTGTAATCCGGGCCTAATAGATTGCTACTTCCTTCCTACTTGGCATAGTGCTCCCATTTTCTGTACTTCGTGACTTTAGTGCCTCTAGGCTTTGTCTAGAGCAGTTATGTACGGGAGGTAGTTTTGGAATCTCTTATCTTGAACATGTTAAATCCATTATTGTGCTTCTGCTATTTTTGTTGACTGTAGACATGTTCTTTGAAGTTAACTAGGCCCTTAAAGGTGCTTTTATTTTGTTTGGTTGTGTATGCACCCTGATAAATAGAGTCTTTACCCGCCAGCATGTAGTTGTTTTGCTCGAGTGTCTTAATGTTTATCCTATAGCGAGTTATGACCCTTTCTCAAGGATATAGATATTTTTGCTTTATGCGGCAGGGGGATCTTTTGAAGGTGAAAGTAAATAAACTGACTTCTACGAAAACACAGCTCCCTTACTCTTACTATTCCATCCCTTATTGTCGCCCAGACCACATTGTTGATAGTGCTGAGAATCTTGGGGAAGTTCTTCGTGGTGATCGGATTGAAAACTCCCCCTACGTGGTAAGTTAATCGTCTATGATACTTAGGAAATTGTACTCTTAATGACATTGGCTGGCGGAGTTTCTTACAGAAGTTCTCTACTGCAGTTTAAAATGCAAGAACCGCAGATGTGCAATATTGTATGTCGTGTAGTACTTGATGCAAAAGCTGCCAAAGAATTCAAGGAAAAGATAGATGATGAATATAGAGTGAACATGTGAGGCATTATTTTGGAAAGCTTCGTATGAGTTGCTTATGGCTGCATGTTAATAATCTTAATCAATCATTTGACAGGATATTGGACAATCTACCTTTGGTTGTTCCTTTAAGAAGTCTAGACAGGGATGGCCCTCCTGTATATCAGCATGGATATTTTGTTGGTCGCAAAGTTCGGTATGGGGTAAGTACCAATCAGTTTATGGTGTACCGAGCATCATATAAACAATTTGTTTCCTGAATTTTCATTTTGAACTTTCTGATTTAAAAACTGCAGACGAAGGATGTAAAGTATTTCATCAACAACCATTTATCATTCACAGTCAAGTTTCACAAGGATTTACAAACCGACTCTGCAAGGATTGTGGGGTTTGAAGTTTCTTCTTTTAGGTAGTATCCCTTTAGAATTATTATTCTTTTAACATCTCACTTTGATGGAGGTTTATGGCTTTATGCCTGTGTGTTATGTTCAACTGTTTTGTGGGTCCAGTGTTAAACATGAATATGAAGGTGAATGGAAAGAAAATTCCCGCTTAACTACCTGTGATCCCCACGCAAAACGAACGGTTAGCAGCTCCGACTCTCCTCAAGAGGTTGAAGACAAGAAGGAAATTTTCTTTACATATGATGTTGCATTTGAGGTATGTGGCATGTGCTATATCGACGTAGAGAAAAAACATCTACACATTCTCATCTTTGTTGAACTTAAGAGTCACAACCATTTTATCTGTAGGCAAGTGATGTCAAATGGGCATCCAGATGGGATACTTATCTTCTGATGGCTGATGATCAAATTCACTGGTTCTCAATTGTCAATTCATTAATGATTGTTCTTTTCCTCTCCGGCATGGTAGCTATGATTATGTTGCGGACGCTTTATCGTGACATCTCCCACTACAACCAGCTAGAAACCCAAGAAGAAGCCCAAGAAGAGACTGGATGGAAGCTTGTTCATGGAGATGTCTTCAGACCTCCAGCAAATTCAGATTTGCTCTGTGTTTATGTTGGGACAGGGGTTCAGTTTTTTGGAATGATTTTAGTCACAATGGTCTTTGCTGTCCTCGGGTTCCTCTCCCCTTCTAACAGAGGTGGGCTTATGACAGCGTTGCTCCTACTATGGGTCTTCATGGGCCTTTTTGGTGGCTATGCCTCAGCCCGCCTCTATAAGATGTTCAAGGGGACAGAATGGGTGAAAGCCACTCTCAAAACTGCCTTCATGTTCCCTGGGATTGCCTTTGCCATATTCTTTGTACTAAATGCCCTAATTTGGGGTGAGAAATCCTCTGGGGCAGTCCCATTTGGCACCATGTTTGCTTTGGTATTCTTGTGGTTTGGCATTTCTGTCCCACTTGTTTTCGTGGGTAGCTATGTTGGGTTTAGAAAGACAGCTATTGAGGATCCTGTGAAAACTAACAAAATCCCAAGGCAGATACCTGAACAAGCGTGGTACATGAACGCTGCCTTCTCCATCCTGATTGGAGGCATACTTCCCTTTGGTGCTGTATTTATAGAGCTCTTTTTCATCCTAACATCAATCTGGTTGCATCAGTTCTACTACATCTTTGGTTTCCTTTTCATTGTGTTCATCATCTTAGTTGTCACCTGTGCGGAGATCACAATTGTGCTATGCTATTTCCAACTTTGTAGCGAGGACTATCTCTGGTGGTGGAGGTCATATCTGACCTCAGGTTCTTCAGCACTCTACCTCTTCCTCTATGCAGCATTCTACTTCTTCACAAAGCTCAACATCACGAAGCCGGTATCTGGGATTCTGTATTTTGGGTACATGCTGATTGCGTCGTATGCTTTCTTCGTCCTTACTGGTACTATTGGGTTTTATGCATGCTTCTTGTTCACAAGGCTTATTTACTCATCGGTGAAGATCGACTAGTAGGTGATTGAATCTGATGAGCAACAGTAGTAGATTATATTGATTGGCTTGAATAATCATATGCAAGTTCAAGTCCAAAAGAAATTTAGATCACCTTTGTACTAATTGAATTTTAGCCCTTGGGTTTATCGATGGTACAATTTTGATTCATACGAGTAAATTTTTTTGAGTAATGCTAGGTATACAGAAAATATGAACGGCAAAACCAACAGAACGCATTAACATGTTGTATGTTTTGATATTTTTTGTGTATTTATCATTTTTCAAAAAAATTATTCATCGATGGTACAATTTTTTTTTATACAAGGGGCATAAAAAGCATATAATTTGACCATAAAATTTTAAGAATATAATTTAATTATTTTGTTATCACATATTAACTATATCATAAACTAGTAAATGCCCGTGTCCGAGGGCACGGCGTATCAAAATATTTAATCGTAAATAATTCGTATTCTCGAATTATAAAAAATATGTATATTATTTTACATATATTTTTAATTATTTTACATATATTTTTAATTAATTAAGTCAAATAAAAAAAAATTACATATAAACATATTTTTACTCCTAATCTCAACCCAACCCCACCTCACCCCTCACACCCCCCACCACTCCCCATCACCCCTCTCTCTCCCACCCTTTCCAATACACACACAAACAGATTTCTCTCCCTTTTATAATACATGTCTCGAAAATTGTGCCTTAACTATTCATTTAAAAATATTATTTACTTGGTGTGGGGTCCACTGACCTAATTTATAAGATAGATAGGTGGCGAGTGGCGACTGTCCAACCGTAGAATTGAAGAAGAAAGATATTTATGTCTTTCCATTTACGCCCTTTAGAGAAATGGGCAATTGAGTCACACGTGATAGATAGCCGTAAAAATTAACGGTTTTTTAATAATTGAATCAATTATGTCCATATTTTATTTAATTGTATCACTCATAAAGGATTTGAAAAAATCATGAACTATTCTTATCTATAATTAGGGCTGAAAATTGGAACTAAAATTCTGATATTCGCTGAATTCGATCCGAAAATTTTCGAATTTGGAATAAATTTTTTTAGTTCAAATTTCAAAATTCCGCTTTCCAATTTTTTCGAAATTTTTCGAATCGGAATTGGAATCAGTTTTGAAACTATCGAAAATTTTGAAATCCGATCCGAAATAATTTTGAAATCAAATTTTATAATTTCGATTTCCGATTTTCGATTTTAATATGAAGTATAGAATAAACATTAAGAGAATCAAATTCTTTACCTCACACACTCAAACCAAGATCTTACCACTAGATAAATATTTTATATTGCAAATAATTCAAATATATTATTAATTTATTACAGATAATAGATAATATTTATTGATTTTGAAGCAATAAAAATATAAAATACAGTAAATAATTATAAAATTAAAAAAATAATAGAATTAACGATAAAAATAATGATAGCCACTTTTTCTTTCAATAAACTAGACATTTTATAACATACACATAACTTTTTAATTTT
>JAOTQG010073727.1:0-14134 GCA_025631175.1 Iris virginica
AGAGAGAGAGAGAGAGAGAGAGAGAGAGAGAGAACACAACACATCACATAATTCTTTCAACCTCAATCTGCCCGTCCAAGTCCTCCTTGTCCACTCCCTTCACAACCTTCCAAAACCGTTATTTCATTTTACCCGTCCCAGCTTGTCCTCAATCCTAACTCACATTCTACTTATATAGCTCAACCCTGCAGAGCTCTAGAAAGCTCCGAAACAGGGTACGATTGATCATTGATCGGTGCAAATGGCAAGGTTTGATCGGACGGACACCAACAGAAACCTCGAGACGTTGTTAGACTTGGACCCAGGAAACAAAAATGTGATCAGGCACCAACCCACCAGGAAGATGATCCCGGGCCAAGGCCTGGAGTTCAACAACCTATCGTATAGTGTCATGAAGAAGCAGAAGAAGGATGGTGTTTGGATAAGCAAAGAAGCCTATCTTCTCAACGATATCTCTGGACAGGCCATGCGAGGTGAAATCATGGCCATCATGGGGCCTAGTGGAGCTGGGAAATCGACTTTTCTTGATGCTTTGGCTGGTAGGATTGCTCAAGGTAGTCTTGAAGGATCTGTTAGAATTGACGGCAAGCCGGTGAGTCTAACTAATTAGTATGTGCCTCACTTTCGCTCTCCATATGTTTTTGGACTTTGAGGTACCAATAGCTTCTGGGAAAATGATTATGCAGGTGACAACGAGCTACATGAAGAGGATATCGTCTTACGTTATGCAAGATGATCAGCTCTTTGCTACGTTAACTGTGTTCGAGACCTTCATGTTTGCAGCCGAGGTCAGGCTTCCACCTTCTATATCCACGTCTGAGAAGAAGAAAAGAGTCTACGAGCTCCTTGATCAACTCGGTTTAACTGTATGGTTCCTCTCTCTCTCTCTCACACACACACACACACACACATTAACATACATCCTTCGGGCCATGGAAATGGTTTGAAGATGAGATCTCACACTGTGTTATATCTTAGTTTCACCACTGAACCAACCCTTGGATGAGTTTTGGTCTCTCATAAAAAGCCAACTTATACTTGATTTGTGCAGAGCACAGCACATACTTGTATTGGCGATGAGGGGAGGAGAGGTGTGTCGGGTGGTGAGCGGCGACGGGTGTCAATCGGGGTCGACATAATTCACAAGCCCTCGTTATTGTTCCTTGACGAACCTACCTCGGGTCTCGATTCCACCAGTGCCTTCAGCGTTGTGGAAAAGGTGAAGGACATTGCTCGAAGTGGCAGCATTGTCCTCATGACCATCCACCAGCCCTCGTTCAGAATCCAAATGCTCCTCGACCGCATCACTGTCCTCGCAAGGTTTCAAAATCTCCATTACTAACTGCTTCCTGATTCCGACTATGAAGCTGAAAAATGATCCCTAACTTGTTTTCTGATCTAATACAGGGGCAGGCTGATATATCTAGGAAGCCCAACTACTCTTCCTGCTCACCTCTCTGGATTTGGACGGCCAGTTCCCGAAACTGAGAATAGTATTGAATACCTCCTAGACGTGATAAAGGAGTACGACGAATCAACTGTAGGGCTTGATCCTCTTGTCGTGTACCAACGCGATGGCATCAAACCTGATCAAGTTGCCAGGACTCCGATTGCCAAAACTCTCGTAACACCAGGAACTCCTCGTGGAAGGACTCCGAGAGGAAAGCCCATTAAGCTACGTAGCCATCAGTTCTCAATGGGAAATATGACCTCTCGTGCAAATTCTCAGAGTTTCAGTTACAACCAAGATGATGAGGACGAGGAAGAAAATTTTGACAACTCCTTGGAACGTAAAACTGTCGCTCAGACTCCTATGCACATGCAAAGCGGAGTCTATAATCCGCGTCTGGCTTCTCAGTTCTACAAAGACTTCTCAGTGTGGCTATACCATGGCGTGAAGGGGACCCCTCGTCGGCAGCCATCTTGGACACCGGCATATACTCCAAGACAGACTCCAGGCAGTACTGGTGCAAGAAGTCATGTTTCAAGTCACTACCCAACACCTCAACAAAATCATCATCATATTCGTACCAAGACTCCTGTTTTCAGCCCATCAACCGATTCATACATCTCCTCCTATGCTGACATGGAAATAGACTTGGTTGAGGATGAGCCAGACCTTGGACCCAAATATGCAAACCCATGGCTCCGTGAAGTTGCAGTCCTCTCGTGGCGTACGTCACTAAATGTGGTACGCACACCAGAACTCTTCCTCTCACGTGAGATTGTTTTGATGGTAATGGGTCTCATACTCTCCTCGCTGTTCAAACACTTGAACGACTCAGATCTCTCGACCATCAATCGGCTCCTCAATTTCTACATATTTGCAGTTTGCCTCGTTTTCTTTTCCTCCAACGATGCCGTTCCTACTTTCATCCAAGAGCGATTCATCTTCATCCGAGAGAGTTCACACAACTCTTACCGAGCATCTTCCTATGTCATTTCCTCCCTCATAGTTTACCTCCCATTCTTTGCTATCCAGGGGTTTACATTTGCTGCCATAACCCAATTCATACTACGTCTCAAAAGCAATCTCTTCTACTTCTGGATCATCCTCTACTCCTCACTCATCACCACGAACGCCTACGTGATGCTCGTGAGCGCTCTGGTCCCGAGTTACATCACCGGGTACGCAGTCGTCATCGCCACAACAGCTCTCTTCTTCCTGACATGCGGGTTCTTCTTAAAGGCATCAAGCATTCCCTGGTACTGGATATGGCTCCATTACATCTCTGCTATCAAGTACCCATTCGAGGCACTGCTGATAAACGAATTCAAAGGCCCACGGTGTTATCATGGCAATTACTCTGACCTTTCACCCGGACCTCTGGGAGATTTCAAGTTCAGCAAATTGCACAATGAATCATTGGCAAATCTGCCAGCAAACTGCGCTTTGATAGGAGAAGATGTCCTCTACTCCATGGGTGTTAAAGTAGAAAATATCTGGTTCGGTGTTGGCGTACTGCTGGCTTGGGGGGTTATTTATCGTCTATGCTTCTACGTAGTTCTCAGATTTTACTCCAAGAATGTGAGGAAGTAACTTGGCCTCTAGTAGTAAATGATTTCTATTCGAATCAGTGTTTTTTTTTTTCCCGCATCATTATACAGTTATTCATGAATGTAGAAATTGAAATATTCATTTTTCTGCAAAACTAAAAAATAATATAAAAGGAGGGGCTCAACGAAACCCAAACTTGACCTTAAATCTCATCCTTGCTTGGGCTTTGTTGTGCTTCATGCTGACGCTCCCCATCTGCTGTCAGTGAAATCTATTCCCTTAAGCACCTGAAAGAGAGATTACAGAAGTTTCATGATAAGTTTGTCCAACTCGATTTCGTGATAAGTTTGTCCAACTCGAATTTAAGGTCACATTAGGAGTGAGTGCGTGTAAATATCAATTCTTGCTTAGTCTCTTGAAAACTTGGAGTGCCTTTCTGAAACAGAGGTAGCGTGGGATTTTTCTTAAATCATTCAGGAACCAAAATAGGAACGGACAACAACAGAATATAAGAGCATTTACGTCATTTAGCACTAACTGTGATGTACCTGCTCACAAGTTAACTTACTTTAGATATTACTTTCTCTGCAAAACCAATAGTAATCACATAAGTCTTGACCACCTGGGAAACTTGATATTGGAGCAAGTATAATCTTCTCTTTCTTTTCCAGAGGAACTAATATAATGTTAAAATCCACACAAGAAGGCTTTCTAAGTACACATAAGTTCACACGGAAAAGCAAAACTGTTTTAATTATGGATTATAAGAAAGATGTTCAAGAAACCGAAATCAAAGTGAAGACTGCAACAGAGGTTCAGGTTCTGTATGACAGATTTGCAGTAACGAACATCTACTGGGGTTGGTTGAGCAGTAAGGAAAGAGGCTATGGAGATAAGGTTATGAACTTATGATTAGCCAGCATGTTGAGCAATCTTTCTTTCTAGTGAAGCTTTATCAGCCCCTATCAACTTGTCAACCTCCTTGCCATTCTTGACGAAGAAGAATGATGGTACACTGCTGATATTCCACCGTGCAGCTGCATCCCTAGCTTCATCAATGTCAATTTTCAAGAATACAGCTTTAGGGTACTTCATCGCCAAGCTTGTGTACAGAGGGGAGACAAAACGGCAGGGCCCACACCATGCTGCAGTAAAATAAAGAATTGACAGTTGGGATGCCTCTGAAGCAGCAGTCAACCTGGTCTCTAACTCCTTTGCATTATGAATCCCAATAACTTGCCCTAGCGATTACAGAAGAAACAGAAGAGAGAAAAAATCAATATAATGAAACAAACCTATTTACGAAGTAAACATGTCGATATCACTGGCACATATTTAATATCAGTAAAAAGTAAGTTACACTCAAAAGTATCCTTAAAAGGAAGAAGGTTTGTGCTGTTTTTTTTCTTTAAAGGTTAGAGGAGACTTAGACCTTACCCCAACCCTTATTATTCATTAAATGGGTCTTACAAGAGTAACAAGTAGGGCTTAAAGCTAGGAGATATCCTCAACAATACATAATTTCTCCAGCACTTTATGGTGAAAACATGTGCTTCTGCGAATTCATTTCATGAGCTTTCAACTTTCTTAAAAAAAATGGCATATCAGTCTGCCTATGGCAACAAGTAGACTGGTCTAATCAACAGCACTTTATGGTGAAAACTTTGAAGCTGATTAACAGTTGATACGACTTTTCCAGCAAATAAGCAATCAACCTTGGTGGTTGGTATGCATAAATAGGCCTGGTAAGGTTTTCAATGAACAGATAGTGAGGTTTTCAATGAAAAGTAATAAAAGAAGAGCTGGTGGACCAATACATAGCGTGCACCACTAAGGAAAAATGATAATTAGTCAATCTGAACTATGGTTGTTCCAATTATAGCCACCTACTATGGAGACAATCTGCTAGGAATGTGGGCGAGGAAGAAAATGCAAATGGAAAATAATCTGAAGAATACTTTCAAGATAAAGTTCAGCACCAAAAAAGTAGTCAAATGTGAACAGAACTTCTAGGGCTTGACATGGTTAAAGACTGCAATTTAAAATTCCTTGTCGCCATTGCATAGCAGGAAAGGAAAAATACTGGTAGTTTTCAAGTAAAAACACCAACACCGAGGCCGTAAAATTTAAAAATATAATCTTTAGAGAGGAAGACTATTGAGTCCTAGATGAAATTGCCAAATATCAGATATAATATACTACTCGTTAAAGGAGCACAGAGCTACGAACGTGGTCACACGCCAATGGATCACGAATACTAATGAGTACATCATCATGATCTGGATCTTTCCCTTCTCGGTTTTCTATATTTTTATCAGTAGCATGATAGTATCGAGGAATAATCGTTGAAAAACATAAAGATTGAAATAGAGACATGAATCTCTCATAAAATGGAATGAGAATGAAGCTAAAAGTCGTACCATCCTTCGAAGCAGAAGAATCACCATGATCCTGCATTAGTTTTGAATTACATTAACATTCATCATTCAGATAAAAGGCAACGAAATAAAAGTCAGTCGAACACAGTATGAATGAATTCCTCTATTTTAAACTCCAGACCATTTGTTCAAACACAAAAATTGTCTGCAATCATCTTTAGGGAAGTAGGGGAAATCAGCTATAACTTAATCCATGGAGATAATTGAAGGTGTTCATAATGAGTTAAAAATCAATTAAAATATTTGATAAGAAAAGTATAGATCATGTTCCATTTGAAAAGAGATACTGCCCTCGGTAAATGAAAGAAAACAAAGAATCTACAATTAATAATCGGAGAAATGAATGGCTCACGTATAGAGAGACAAGAAAAGGAACAAACTAATGTAAGAAATGAGAGACCTTTTTTATGATAGATCTGAGGCCAGATACTTCAGCTACACCCATTGTTGTTTTAGGTGTTCAGGATAATGTATGCAATGCATGTTTGGTTAAATTTCAGGAAAACTGAACACACAAGAGGAGGGGAGGCACGTATTTGATTTTCATGAGAGTTTCCACTGAAGATGACAAATGTTGGATAATAACGGTTCATTTGAATTTTACTTGGGAATGATCAAAGGACTCTGGCTCATGGCTAATGTTTTCGTGCAGGACAGGACTGTTCTTGAAGGGCAAATTTTGGGTATGTCACTAGAATAGAGGAGGTCTGATAAAGATTGTCACTAAAAATTTACTTCTGAAACTAGAATTATTAAGGATTAGGTTAATATCTTCCAATGTTGCCCAAAAGAATGTGATCATACCTACAAAATGAAGTTGAGGAAGTTAGATTAATATTCTGTTCATTTGGGCAATGAAACTTATGCATCCTTCCTTTTCAAAGACCGAGGCATATTTAACTGTCTAAAAATTTGACTAAGTTTTTCGCCGAAACTATTTTAACCTTAAAACAAATTAAAGCATCTGCGTGCAGATGGGGATTCAGAACATTCATACATCAGGGTCAAGTCTTAACTACTTAGACCCTACTTCAAATACAGGTTTGATAAGTTGAAAAGATATAAGAATCTTTTTACATAACAAAGTGTTCAATATTAGTTTTATACAACAAAATTTCCAGTTCAAAGCACCCCCTCAGACCTATTTTACTATTTTCAACATTCAAAAAAATAAGTTCTAGGTATAAAAGAAAAAGTTATTCAAAAACTTGGGGTGATAAATGATTGTTTTAAAATAAATAATTTGGGGCAAACTTTTTAACCCTTAAGCCAATATTTGAGGGAGGATAATTTGGATCTCTTAGTTTAGTCAAAAAAAAAAAAAATTATATATATATATATATATATATATATATAGGAAGCTGATCAATTGCGAAGCCCTCCTAAGTTGCAAGCTTGCAAACCACTATGAAACATGAAATGGTTTCACATATTTCATGTTTTCCAGTTGACTTTTCATGATTCACAGTTATAAATTTCATGGTTCACAGATTCATGTTTCACGGTTAAAATTTATGGCCCATGGCTATAAATTTCATGGTTCACAGTTATAAATTTCATGGTTCACATTTATAAATTTCATGGTCCAAGCCGGTTCGCAAGTTCACAAATAGGGAGGGTTCCAGCTGAACACCTCCCTATACATATATAAATATACACACGCAAAAGTAAAGTGGACTTCTTTTTACGAAAATATATAGGGGAGGCGAGGGAACTTTTCAAGTCTATAAGGATATGCCATCTGTTGTGTCTCCCGAGCACGTTTGATTTAATAAAAATCTCAATAAAAAGTTTGGGCATATAGATCATTCTGCGAGGATGCATCCGCAACTTCAAGCATGCACGGTTCAGGGTGTCGGTTCAACACCAGTCAGAAATTGAAATGGAAAACTACAAAAAATATTAGTGCTTCTAGATTGTTGGACTTATAAATCAAGTAGTTACCCAATAAACTCTCCAGCGGTACACTTCTCCGATCTAGCAGATTTTTGGAAACTCCAAGTGTACAATAAACATAAACCATGAGTCTTTTGGGCTTGCATCATACCTCAAACTTAAGAATGACAAGGAACTAGCGTCAGACAGAGTAGAATATAACAAGTTGAAGAAAGATGACAAAGTCCTACTTTGAATGTGCATGATAATAGCGAAAAATTAATAATGGAATCTGAATGTGTTCATACTCTGGCCAGCGTCTGTTTGAGTGGAAAATTAATCAAGTTTCAATCAACTTTGCACAAATTTCATTTAAGCGAAAAGAGAGGGTAGCGGGCAGTTTAAGACCATACAGAAAAGAATACATAGATCTTTGAGCGGGCGGATATCAGGAGCTGGTTATGCAGCTTAGAAGCTCCATGTTAGACACTCTTAGAGCATGCGATTAATGCATGGGATTCAACAGGAGATACAACATACAAGCTTGCTTAGCATTCGATCTCATTCAAAAAGTTTCTTCACTGAACATGTATCGGACCGTGTACAAAAGTACAGCAGAGAAGGCAACTCACTGAAGTTTTACTCTCAGAGGTATGTTCCATCTTCTTCTCTCTTTTATAAGCCTCCTGCAATATGATATGAAGAATATGAAAAATAGACTAAACATTTTAATGATGGAACTAACTTCATGATATGTTTTTATAATTACTTGGGCTGCAGCTCGCTTTTGTTGCCTGTCACGCTCGATCTTCTTGAGCTCTCTTTCTCTCCGCAATCGCTCATATTTTCGCCGATGCTCTTCAATTTTTTGGGCATTAGGTTCAACCTGCAGATTTAGATACACAAAAAGACAACAGTATCCAAGTGTTTTACTCTTGAAGATTCTTTTGCCCTAAATGGAAGGGGAAACATAAAACTTGAACATGGAATTACAAAACAATTAAAATCTATGTGAACGAGACAGGCAAGAAAAACAGAGGCACCTTTCTAAGAACCGTCCCAATATCATCATCATAATCCAAATTTGAAGCTATACGCAGATCACGTGCTGCGTCTTCCCAAAGACCCAGCATGGCCCTTGCCATTCCTCGTACTTTATGCCCTTTTGCAGAGTCAGGGTTGATCTGAGGGGAAGGGCAGGAGAAGAAGAAAGGAAAAAAAAAAAAAAACGCAATAACCAGATGCGAAATTGTTTATGGATTTTCACTCGATCAATCTTAATCTCTTCTGCACTGCCGTACAAAATGATAAAATGATAGCAGGGTCAGACCTGTAAAGCTGCCTCAGCATCCCGGATCGCGGCATTGGGTTTTTTCTTTTTAGCAAATACACTAGCTGCGCATTATAATTTTCTAAGCTGTATCAGGGATGTACAAGAAGAGTGAAGATAGACAATAAAGCACCCAATGAACCAACAATATATTGTTATTTCCGATAATTAAGAAGTACCTCTGGTTGCATACAATATTGCTGAACTTGGATAGAGCGTGATAGCTTCAGTCAGGTGATCTATGGCTTCATTCAGCTTACCTACAAGTGCACACAATGTTGTTAAAAAGTGTCTATTTTCCAAATGGTAACCAATATGATATTGAAGGTATTAAAATAAATCATGACATGCCTTCAAAGAGTGCATCCATAGCTTTAGACTTTAATAATTGCGCCGCATCACGATTTTCCTCTGTTGTCTCAACTGAAGGGTCACCCATCTGCCAACACAGGGGAGGACTTGTTAAAGAATGGAACATAACAGAAACCGTAACTTCAACTTTCATTTGACCACCCACCTTTTGTGGAGGATCATTATCAGGCTCTACAACATCACTATTATCCAACTCTACATCAGACTCAATAATATCCTTATCCACTCTCCCCTCATTGCCTTTTCCCTGCATAAAATGATTAGAGAACAAAATAAGAGGATTACACCGACAAGAAACATGAGAAAGTCGATCGTAACTAAAATCTAAAGCAGTAAGAAATATACTACCAAATTGCCCTCGGGAACTCTTAAGTTACCAGTAGCTTTAAAAGTGAGAATCTTGGGACTTAGCAAACCACAATTTATGATATCATGTTAAGTTGCCAGGTTCTCAAGGCTTCGGCTATAAGGACTTGGAAAATGTCACGCTCCAGAGTTTAAGCTGTTTGCATTTAGGAAATGGTCACTAACTCACTACGATCTAAATCCTACACAAGAGTACCAAGGTTCATAATAGACTAGTTTTGAGGCCCGAGCAGCACAATTAAATTCTTGTAAATCATTCTTCGTAAATCCTGAATCTTGGCTAGCATGCACAACGTGATCATTGCTGCCTCAAATCGGGGTAATCCTGCTCCTACAGTATGCATGGTTAAGATAACTAGAATGAACAGTATATTTTTGAGGATTAGCCACAGAATTGTATGATGACAGATGGTCCCAAGTGTACCTACTACCATGAATAAGGTTTTCCTTTTCCTGATACATGAATTGCAGTAACCAATATCATCAACTCATGAATATGGAACCGCCTAAGCTATGCACATAAGCCATGAAACAAAAGCAGTGGTATGGATCAACAAGCTGGCCCTGGTGGATAGAAGTGAACATTTGAACTTCATGATGCAGAGCAGTAGAGCTTGCAGACACCCCATATTAGGAGCAAACAATATAGAATAGAAACTGTCTTTTCTTATAACATTTTTTGACCTCCAGTGGCTGCCCAATGATGAGAACCATTTCTGAGATTCAGTTATTCATTTGCATTGCAATAACAAGCTTTTGGAGCATTGGTTTAAATTAAGCCTCTCAATTTGGGTTAAATGGGTTGAGTTACGATAAATAACACGTTATAACGACTTCAACCTCTGAAAAGTCATTTAATTAACGGATCAACTCAATTGTGTAATAAATGGGTTAACTTAAACTCGAATTAATATGTTGGATACTCTTTCGCACAAAAAAATATTTTTGTACACATTCTAATATACAAATTTGTAATTAGTTCGGTTGAGCTGTTTGTTTGACAGGTTAAAGCGGGTTAGAGTGTTAGAGTGGGTTAATGGGTAACATTTTGATAGGCCTAGTTTAAATACACCCATTGTCCAATTGATCTTTTTGCTCTAAAATTTAAAATAATAATCTAAAAAAAGAAGACGCTTTAGGGTTGTTAGAATGATCGTTATCTAGCTAATGCATTGGTCTATATCTTGAGTAACACAAAAACAAATTTCTTAAATGAAAATTAGGTCTGCGTATAAGCCTACTTATAATAGTGCACACAGTATGCACACTACAGAAGCAACTGAACTAACTTGTTTTTCAAGTCTAAATCCTATCAACACATTCAAGTCCATGAAAAATCACATCTTTTGGACTTGGTTACATGGTACTACTATGTGTACATATAGAATAATAAATACTTTAAAAAGCACCAAATTTACACCAATCCAACTTCACACGAGTCTTCAATTCGAGGGGCAAAACAACAGCTTCAAAGGATCTAATGCTCAGGGGCCAATGCAAAGAGGGAAATTGATGCACCTCCTATGAATTCTCACTATTTCATGCCCCTACATGAAAAAGTATCAACCATGTTTAATCATTCAACAATAGCAAAGCTGGCCTAGTCCGCCCAAGTGAACTTCACTATGCATGAAGGCACCTCCTTAAATCCCTATTACTCCAGCTTTCGACTGCCTTAATTCAGCCAAGTATTAGTATATAATCCTTTAATTAATGTTATGAGGGTTACAATTGTTGTTTTTGTTTTTCTATTGTTGTTGTTGTTGTTGTTGTTGGTGGTGGTGGTGTTGGTGTTGGTGTTGTAGTTATTATTATTATATTTTTTTATTATCTAATTATATAAGAACATGATGCAGAGTCTATTAAAATATGCTCAACAAAATCCTCATATATAATTGTTAAAATAAAGGAAATTTCAAATGTGAAAGGCTGTTTTGTGGTATTTGATGGAACTTCCTTACTACACCAACCATTCTGGGAAGGATCATATTCTAATAGAAGATTTCTTTAACTTTTCCTTCCACTTTACCCCTCACATTGGCTGAGGCTTGAGAACAAGTTTTTATCACTAAGTTTCGTCTATCCCCAGCAAAATATTTTTAACTGAAAAAAATGGTACACCTTTGGTGAATTTTGTACATTGGTAATGTGTGCTAGACAAAAGTAAAGAAAATTTCAATTCCCTTGACATATGAAAGTAAGAAAGAAGATATCGCCGTTGGGCGACCAAAATAAAAATTCGTCGTAGGACGTTAAACTTGAAAATTAATTTTTTGCCATTGGGCAACCTCAATCTTAGGCTAAGAAAACAAGGAGAAAGCCTGCCATATATACAAAGCATTAACAATTGAGAGTTTTAGGAAACAAAAGAGAAATCTTGGCAATCATATCCTATAAATGAACTTACTAAACCCCCAAAACCGATCTTATATTCCTTCCCTTCTGTCCCAAAATGAGCGTTCTTTGAATTGGCACACATTTTTACGATAGCACTTAACTTAATAAATGCGGGAACACCAAAAGTTTGATCGTGGAAACATGAAAAATTGGTGGCCACAACTCAGTCTTTTAACTCCAAAAAGGAAACTTTCCAAAGTGAAGTTATTTTGGTACACCCCAAAGTAGAATAATGGACATTCAAATTGATAGGGGAACCTAACTTGAACATATAACGCTAGTCTACAGAATAATCACACTAAGTTTCCCCGTATGGATGGCTGAGGACAGGAATCTAAGCAAACTGAAGTTTAAAGAAGCTTTAAAACCCTAATGCAAGCAAATTCCTTGCCAGAAAAGAGTAACTTGTCCTATCCCACTCTCTCTAAATAATGTTAATCTATTTCCTGCCGCCTACAGAGTTTCTCGTTTACATAGAAATGATTGAACATCTGCATTTCTCATGAAAATTTTAATCACTGGAACAATATCCTGTAGAAGGTAAACCAAGAAATCCACATAGTATTAATGCAAAAGATAGTCCCCAATACCAAAAATTATAGGTGCTAACAGCAGAAGCTCTACGAGCTCAAAAAAGAAAGATTTAACATAATAAAATTACTCTAAGCAAACAATCACTCCCTCAGTCACACTCAAAAAGAAAACTTTCTACAATCCAGAGTACTTCTCCTAACTATAAGTGCAATTTCATTAGGGTACATTTAATTTTTTTTTCACCATCATTTTTGAAATAAGAATCTTTTAAGAGGAAATTCCTGGAAAAAAAGGGAGCCCTTTAAGAGGAACAGAGGAAATATCAAGGCACAAGTCGAAAACTACTAAAATCATAGCAACAACAACAACAAAAATCGGCTCTTACTGGTTTTGTGTCGTATGGAATGTGGGCGCCAAGGCTGCAAGAAAAAGAACAAATATACAAAACATAAAAAAAAATTGAACTGAAAATATTGCAAAACGAAAGTCACTGAAATTACTTGCTAACAAGAATTATATCAGGGGTTCAGAAAAGAGCAAGGAATTTGCTTCTATTTGAGTACCTTTCGAGAAAGGTTCTGAAGAATCCAAGAGATGGGTTGTGGAGAATTGAAGGGTCCGATCGACAGAGCTCAACGAACAATTTTAGTTGGTCAAGCTTAACTGCATCCATGGAGGAGGACTGTGTTTGTCTTGCTCTACCAGTACTTTGCTGATTCGGAGCATGTAGGAATAAAGCTGGAGGGAGAAACGAAAGTATCAAGTACTTCATCACACGTGCTCAGCACGTGTTGAGCAAAAAATAGACATACTGATACAGAAGCTTTCCAATAATAAAATTAGTTCTCCCTCAGTATTTGACCTTTTTATTAATTATATGTTACTTTGAACCATTATTTGATATATATATATTTTATATTTAAAACTCTGAAACTTAAATCTTAAAAAAATTATATTTTTATAAATATTTGATCAAAGTTGTATTCAAATGTCAGAAAAAATTAAAAAAAAAATAAAAATTGAACTAAATCGAAAATTAAATAATTTTTAAAATTATGCTGTGTTTGCAAATGAATAAATTATCTTGAATTACGTACTTTATGGTTGGATTATATATATGCAAAAGTCTTCATAAAAAAAACTAGTTTGAAATGGTTTTGGTTTGAGCTTTATGTGTAGGCATGTTGGGCTGAATTCAGGCTCCTCTTGAGGCGAGGAAAGTAAGTTTACGAATTTCGGCTCAAATCCAGCCCAGTTAAAATAAAACATAATCAACTATAATGTGGTGGGACGCCCCACGACTGACTGTGATAAGCCGATATGCACACGCAAATTCCACGTGATCATGCCGATCAATTGGCATATACGTTTTTTCTTAACTTCTACACTATGCCTTTTGGTTCCAACCGACGTGTTCTGGTAGCCAGTTGGATAGCATGCAACACGCAGCAGTCAGATGCAACATCTTTCAGCAGCCAGCCCGCAGCAGCACGTGAAGCGCGACACGACTTTGGGCTCCAAGCAATTTAGAATTTGAAGCTCCCTTTAGTGAGAACGGCTTTATTAATATTGCTTGTAAATATGTAATCCAATGCGCTATGTCTTTAGTTTTCAGGTTTAGCTTAGTTTTAATTTTTTGATACTAAACTACACTTTGTAATGCTCATTACTAGAATAGTGAAAATCGCTCTAAGCGTAACTATATGGGGGGTATAGTCCTTCATACCAAAAATTCTTGTAATAGCTTTGATCGAGCCCGGATTGTCTCAATCCACGTGTCAGCAGGATAGTGGCCCAAGTGTGATCCTCCGTGTAACCTGCGTG
>JAOTQG010073838.1:0-14128 GCA_025631175.1 Iris virginica
CAAATGCACACGTATTATAATCAGCAGTACTATAATCAGCAGAAGAGAGGACGTTGAACAAACGCAGCTAATCAAGTGAACGTACTTCCTTTGTTGTATATATTAGAGCAAAAGAATTGCAAAACCGAACCCGAAAAAAATCAAACCAATATATTAATTTGATTTCGATTTTTAATTCTATCAAAATTGAGAATATTGGGTTGATTACTTGCAATTTCCTAATGTATCATCATTAGTGGAGCGACTTGAGCCTCTGATCTCCCCTTATGAAAGAAGAGAGGATACTGCTCGAGCTAAAGCTCTTTTGTTGGTCACCTTAACATTATTAGTGTAACTAGTTTTCTTCTAGTGCTCTTTTGTTGGTCACCTTAACATTATTAGTGTAACTAGTTTTCTTCCCGTGCCCTCAGTTATCACGGGGTGAGCAGCCACTTCCAATTCTAGGGTAACCGCATTGAGGAAGGCCTTGCATCTGAATTCAGGTTAGCCTCGACCAAACCCACCACCGTTACCAAGCCAAGCACGTCAATAAGCTAACCTACACGGATGATGCCAACCCAGCAGCGCAAGAGTTGCTACGTACTAGCTAAACACAAGCATCACCCATGTTAGGAGCAGAAATCACAGTTGGCTATGCTGAGCTCTGAAAATACAGTGACCATTAGACTAATTCAATTTCCATGCCATATTTCCTGATCACAAATTTAAAAAGCAAAAAATAAGTGTCGGAAGGAGGAAAGAGGAAAACATTTCCATTCTGATTTCTAAGTGAAAGTGGATGTAATGTAAGAATTTACAAGCTCAAAGGCTAAACACAACCCCCTCACCCAAGTACAACAGAGAGGGGTGTGCAGGAGAAGAAAAGGAAATAATTGGGGGGGGGGGGGGGAGAGAATAGAACAACCCCTCCTTACCAAAAAAAAAAAACTAACGTAAAGTCATTGTATCGGCACTAAAAAGGGAGACACTACAAAAATGAAGAACCTAAGGTTTCACGAGGTCTGGACTCCAATCATGTGAACTTGAAAGATGAACTCGAGTAAATTAGGTTCATTCCAACAAAACCTGAATGTGACTTCCGTTCTGCTATTTGGCTCCAACCTCAATATCTTCAGTTGAAAATGTTACCAAGGATTTCAGCCTTCCATGCTATTAATACTTCCGACATAAAAAAAATTCCACCTTTCATGCAATCACATGCCCATTCTTTGGCTGCCGTGAGGATGACAAATCTCGAGGACCATGCAGTTCTTCTTTTGGTCTTTTACTTGGGTTGGATTGCGATAACCTACAATCCAGATCATTGAGATCATAAGCCATCTACAAAAATCAACAATCCAAGTGCAAAATACTATCTTACTACTCTCCGTCCCAATTCAAGAGTTACACTTTCCATTCTGGGTTGTCCCATTTGAAGAGTTGCATTTCCTTTTTAGGCCATGACACTTGACAAGATTACCCTCCCTTTTCAAATTCAACCAACACGAGCCTCATATGCAGGTGAGAGAGAGATGATTTACATGTTTTCAACCCTATTCTTATTCTTAACCTCCGTGCCAAGTCAAAGTGCAACTCTTCAAGTGGGACGGAGGGAATATATCTTTACGCTTACTTAAAGAGGGATGGGGGGAGGAACCTTAAAATACTTCAAACAAACTAATTCTCAATAAATACACCCTGAACTCTAAGGTAAGCTAGTCTACTGATGTTGAATGGTTCAACTGTGGAATCAAAAACTGCTCCTGGACTCCACTTCAGGAGAAACTGCTCCTGGAATCAAAAACTGCCCCAATGCTCAATAATCAAAGCAAGTTCAAAGGGCAGATATCAATCATATACCAAACTTTACCTTGGAGAGATGGCTCGCTTTTGTACTTGCTGATTCACTAGATTGGAGGAATTACTAAGTGCCACTTCAGCCGCCTGTATTCATTGTTTAAGAAATAAACATTAATCCAGTCCATCTGAGAAGAAAAGAATGACGATCTGCATTGACCCAGTCATTTTCCTTAATGCTATTGAGGAGAAAATGGAATTATTGTATAAAATATTAATTAACTTGCATAAGTTCACGTAAGAAAAAACAGGTGTGGCCAAAATAAAGAATTATTGAAAAGAATGCCACAAAAAAATTGTAACATGCCCAAAATAAAAAATTCGACCACGCAGGAATACTTGGATAATGGGTAGAAACTATGGACTAACCATCAAATTTTTACCTTCTTATAGACCAGGAACATGGAAGCAAGGCCAAATGCCGGCAGTGGTGACATGAAGCCAGTTCAGTTCAGTTCACCTTCACTGATTTTGCTTTTACATCCTGATGCAAAAGAAAACCCCAAGAAGGAGGAGGTTTTTTGTCCACATAACTCCTATTCCTTATCTTGGGGATCTGCCCAGATACCCTTTATCCAAGCATCGCCAACGTAATCGAGCAAAAAAAACAAAATCAACAATAAGCACTGCTATTATAGATCCCCACCTCAGAAGTGCTTTCTTTGGGTAACCCATCTTTCACTGACGATTCATCTGACCCAGGAATAACCGTCTCCCACAAGAATCCATTTTCGACTCCAACAGAATGCTTGTCAAAATCTTTGCTCACAGCTCCCGTTTGAGAGGTAACATATGATACATATTTATCTGCAAGAACACGTAAAAATAATATTTAAACATAGAGCCAGGCACAAAATTGAAGTAAATTCTCTTTGCATCACGTCAAATAGATGTTTAACAACCCTTGAGTAAAAATTAGATGATTGAATTGCATATTAAACACCAGCAGGAAAGCTCTGCTTATATCATTAGTATATGAGCAATATTATCAGCTTCTCAACTCACCAGCCAAGCAGCGGAGGGCATTCTCAGCAGCCTGTTGCTGAGCATCCTTCCTCGTCTTGCCCATTCCAACACCAATTTTTTCACCAGTGAACAAAACCTGTACCAGTAAGGCTTATTTAGCATCTCAGTTCATAATGATTATAGGTGGATAACTTGGACTTACGATGGTATCAATAAGAAGACAGCAACAAAATACTTCTAATCGGCTACTTAGTTCAGAAGACAAATATACACTGAAGGCTAATACTATAACACCAGCTTATTATCATCTTCAAGGGTTTTTTCGTTTTTTATCTTTGTTTTGGGGTCCTCTTCTCCACCCCAAACATGCATATATCATTGATTAAACTCCATATGCTAATTAGCTTCACTTCTGATGTGGCTAATTTAGACATATATATATATATATATATATGTGTGTGTGTGTGTGTGTGTGTGGGTGGGTGTGGGTGTGGGTGTGGGTGTGGGTGTGGGTGGGTGTGTGTGTGTGTGAAGTCAACTCTTCTCCTTTCTCTAAAGTTAAATAGTACATTGCAATTGTTCTTTCATGAGTACAGAGTGAACTCTTAGGTTAACTAACTCATATACTACTACTTCCGTCTTAACGTCGTCTTATTATTGTTCACAGCATAAATACCATCCTTGTTTATTTATCCACCCTCAACCTCAATCCAGACCAAATTTTCACCAAATGAAAATCCAGAAGTTATGGCTACAAGCCCACACCACTCAAAAAGCTGAGATAATAGACCCTACTCAGAAAAGGTTGTTCTCCAGATTCAGTCCTTTCGGCGTGTGTAACAGTAAGATCCACGATGTCGGTGGTTCATGGGGCGGATGGTGGTCACTTGGTGCTGGGACATGAGGGCAAGAATCTAGTACAAGTGATCCATTAATGTAGAACGCATGGTGGTGGTGGTGATTACAGGTAGGGAAAATGTAATTTGGAAGCATAACGATGATAATGCTTATGGGTGAGAAAGAAGGTCAAGTGTCCAAGTTCAACCACTTCAACATGAGCCTAATATACTCCAAAATGGCTGTAACTAATCCAGCGATGCATTGGCAAACTTGTGACACTATTTACAACCCGAATAAAAAGCACACTCAGCGAAAATGATGCTTGATGCATTTCTGCTGGAAGTGGATGGCCAGCTTATGACACAAAAAATCAACCTATAACCTAGAAACTGAAACTTCATTGAGTTAACACCTGAAGGGTCAATGCTACATAACTGGATTAGAGTAAGGGACCAAAGGTGACATTTGACCTAAATGCTTTAAGACTGCTATAATTCCAAGATGGACTCTTAGCATTAAGGGCAAAAGTGGTAAGACTGCACATGCCACATCATAGATGCACTTGGAGGGATGAGGGTGAAATGACAACAACAGATTTATTACAAACAGGAAAAAGATTGCAAAATACAAAGATCAAAGATGTTCATAAAGCAAGAAAGCAGAAGATAAAATTTCCCCCTTTTCTGCTATAAAGTTTGTTTCAGCTTCAAAAAGATTCCCACTGGTAGCCAAACAAGTATAAATTCTGCTACAACTCAATGACCTTGCTCCAATAATCAAGTCATAACCAAGTACCATGGCAGAGGGTATGGATCAGAAGCAAAACTGTTACTTGTATACCAGTAACTTGACACCACATTCACTGCCTATTAAAGACCTGAATACTTGACTTCATAATGGAGAAAAAGGGAAGAAAAAAGTAATCCACTAACCTCAACTGAGAACTGCAAATGCTCACTGGTGCTAACAATGGATCTGAATTCAACCTACATTTGGAATATAATGATAAACCATAAGAACCATGGGCTGCACAATAGAAAGCAAGGACAACGAGCTAGCCTCACTAAAAAAGCCAATCACCCATACCTTTGAGCAGCATCTCTGTGCAATTTCTTGCAGCACTCCAATGGATAAAGAAGGCGGCAGCAAGTTTGTTTTTCCACTATCAGTTGATTGTTCTCTGCCGTTAAACGATGATTGCTTCTGATATAGAGCATCTGTACCTAAAACAACAAACAAATGACAAATTGAAACTAATCAGACTCTAACTAAACATATTAGTTAAGAACGTGGTAAATCACAACAAGAGAGTACCACCGATCACATCTGCAACTTACATGGGCCAAGTTTCCAGCAAAAATTAGACGTGGAAATGTTGTCTTATGGTCTAAGAAGAAGATGTGACTCCTAGGAGGCAAGGTACAACCAAACCACTAGAGATTGTGGACTTGCATATCCCTACCAAAAGCTGTTGCATAGTAGTCAAAAAACCATGTGCACATATGGGCACGTATGGTTGTCTGCCACAGCTACATATCAAGATTAAGGGGCATTGTAGTTGGTATTTTGGACAGAAAAGGTGAATCACAAAGCAAAATTTTGAGAATTTACTTCCATATGGTTGATGCCATACAAATACATCATGTATACTTATCAAGAAAACAAAAGCGTTCACTAGGAATCAGTGCTGAAAAGTAAATTATATAGCACCTAATAGGGATCAAATTGCTAGACTACATTACTAATGAAATTATGAAACCATTGGTAACTATAACAAGTAGTGATGCTCAAGATTAATTATTCTCAAAAGAAAGGAACATCTGAAAATTTATTTCCGGTGACCCTAACACAATGCTTACAAGCATCGCCTGATTTGTCTATCTATGCTTTCTCACCAAAACCACTTATTTTTTGTTGCTTTTGGCTCCAAACTTTTGTTATTCATAAAGGCGATTTCAGAGGTTTTCTTCAGCAAATAGCACAAAACAGGGTTGCCAAAGTTTTAACAATTCCTCAGCTCTTTGCAACATATTACTAATCACAGGAACGGTCACAACTTCGCTTTTCCTATTATACTAATCCAACCAGAACCAAGTAGTAGAAGAATTTCGTGGTGAATATAAATGCCCACTATTTTGATCTCATTGACCAATTCGAACCCTAGGGGCTCTTGTACATCCATATATACGATCAGCTGAATAACATCTTCATAAATCATATTTCCCCAATTCAATATGCTGGACGTAAACCCTTTCTTGGCAATTTGCCTCGCTCAACAAAAATGATAACAGAGATTAGGTATAGACTAGTCATCACACCCCTGCCTCTATGCAGCGTCTCTTGCTGCTTTTGAAGTGAACTGAAGAGTGCAATGTAAATCTTAGCTAAGAAGGATTATAATCATGCAGTTAACATCGACGCATTGATCTCAGGAAGATTGAGTAACTTGGTCAAAATGTGAATCAATTTTTTGAGTAAATTGCAAACGACCCTGTAATTTGGCCTTTGTGTGGATACCCCCATGCATTTAGTTAATAGGCATGCAGCCCTCATGCAATTGATGTTGCTCCTTATCATTTTAATGCTGAGGGCTATGTGCCTATTACCTAAACATATAGGGGTCATCTCCACAAGGGGCAAACCATATGGGGCTCTTTTGCAATTTACCCTAACTTCTTCCCCACTAAGTATATTAATCAAGTGTCTCACCAATCACCATAATTAGGACATTTAAGACTATTTTCATCCATAATCAAGGTAACTTGGTTGGGATTATGTCCAGATAATGGCGCATTAGAAAACATAATTAAAATGTGTACAATTAAATGATAACATCATTCCATTGGGACATAGGCTGCATTGAGATGACTTGCATCTGTCCATTATATTTGAAGGCAGACCTCGAGAATATCTGGCTCGTCTTCAAGTTCATCTACCCCTTGCAGAATGAACTAAACCTAATTAAATATATTAGTCTAATATTCAATTTGTAATAGATGCTAACTCACTGATTAAGCCTATCATGGTAGTATGAGTAGTGAGTACCAACTATAACTGAATTGATACTGCCAACCACGAGACATCTATAATCTCAACAAAGAAAATACTAAAAAGATTTAGTTATTGGGGCCTGACGTAAACGTAATTTGGCATGCTACTAGCTATCTGCAATTTTAGCCCCATCACTAACAGATTTATAATTTGGTACTGCAGTTCCATAGGTACTGACTATTTTCAATTCCATAAAAGGTCCCTAAGAATGTCAACAATATTCCTGAAGCCGAGTAACTGGTCCCGCAGCCTAAATAACCCATTCCCGCTACTAGAAGTCCCTAGCTTGGTATAATGAAGTGGTGGAGGCTCATAATCCAGCTCTAGCGGTGGGACACCTACCACCTTTCAGTAAGAATGCTCAATAAAATCAACCTTGTACGTTGTCAGCACAATATTAGATTTTTTTTTTTTCCAGGTATCCGGCCCACTGGCTGACTAATCCTGTTCGAGGCGGGTCCCGGGGTTAGGATTTTAAACCTCTCCCAACGCCGTTGCGGGGGATCGAACCTTAGTTCGCCCTTCCAAGTGCAGCCCCTGGCACCACTGCACCAACTGCGTGTTGGTACAAACAGCTAAGATAACATCTAACCTCCCCCACCCCTAGGTCTCAAATAATTAAAATATATATATAATAAAGAAGGTAAATGATTCCAGTTATCAATACATAAAATGTAATCTATGTAAGAAGATGACGTAGCACCTACAATAATTTCCAGGAAAACATCATGGCACCAATGAACACTATAGCTGGTACTGCACTCCAACGCGTTATACATGCTTGATGATTCTCATCGATTCGCAGAGGAGAGAATATAGTACTCTTTGGGTTCCTAAAAGTAAATGTTTAAAGGTTTACTTCCATTTCCACATTTACCCACAAGAGAGACTCCTTTTATATTTTCCCCAACATTTCTCTCCCTATTGTCTCTTGTTTTGTTTCAAAACAGTATTTAAGGGGACGAGATTTGACTCTGAGAGATGAAGTACTTGGTGCGAAAGGAAACTCCAGTGGTCTGGTCCCTGGTAAACTTGGTTTGTGGTTGGTGGCAGGAGGGAGGTGGTTTATTTTCATAAATAAGTACATTTGGAAGTTCAGTTACATTTAGCTGCTAATAATTGAAATTTGGAAATGAGACTATTTCTTAGGGACAAAGTACAAACATGGGACTATTATCTTTTCAAGAAGGGAGGATAACTTTCCACTGGAAGTGGACACACACATACCGTACAGATAAAGTGAAACTATCTTTTTCGTACTTATTTTATATCCTCTGAATTCTAAAGTTGATCTCCACCCTTCATAAGTTCTCCTTAGCCATCGCATTTCTATTGTCAAGATAAACAATACCATGTGACACGCACCAGTACCACCATATGTCATCTTCTGCATTGTTAGCCAAACCATCCATCGGTAAGGCAAACAGATAACTGATTTTGATGTATGCACAAGCAGTGATCTGAGACGAAACTAAAACATATAGGACAAAATAGGAACACATTGCACCAAATTCAATAATGTCAAACTATTTGTATTGTCAAAATGAAGCAAATATTTACCAAAACCAACAATAGAGGAAACACAATTGCAATTAACGATCAGCAGAATACCTAATGGCTGACACATTGGTGAATGACTCTTCTTTTGCACCCCATATCCTGGGTACGGCTGCATACAAGAAAGATTCAGGTAGATGAACATACTTTTAGAGGTAAAAATGTGGACTGAATTTAAGAAATAAACAACATATAGAAAGTGGGAATGTACTTCTTCCATTTTCACTCCAGGCACAAGTGCTTGGACCCCTGAGCCAGATGGACCATGAGAAATTGGATTGTGAAATGATCGCTGCGTGTCTGGTCTTAAAACATCAGATCCTTGAAGAGAACCGGGAGTTCGGTTGTTCAGACGTCCCCTATTACCCTCTTCCAACAACCAGCCTCCTTGTGGTTGTATTTGGGGTACTGGTAGTGGTACAGGCAATCTAGATAACAAAGGAGGTTCTCCTGAAGCACGATAACGTAAATCTGGACTGTGGTTCGTCAGGGGAAATCTTCTTTTAAAATCTGAATCAACTTCAGAAAAGCTGTTATCTCGTCTAAATGGAGCTCCAAGCAAACTAGGTCCTGGAATACAATTCGAGAAAGGAATATAAAATGTCAGTGTACCTGCGACTGCATTTCTAACTGAAAGAAACAAAAATATGTAACATGTTAAACGAGCTACATACTCTCCGAAGGTACTACTGGTTTCAAAGATGCCGGCACAAAAATATTTGGATGAGTTGCAACAAGTGGCTGCAAGACTTCAGTTTTCAGTTCAGGACCACTCGTATTCAGATTAGCTGCAGAATCTTTAATATTTTTGTCATCCTGAATTAGGACCAAGGATTAGAACATGATAGTTAACCATCACCATATGATGAGTCATAGAAGATATGGCACGTGTTTCAAAAAAATTGGTTTAAATGTATAACAGCAGCGCATAAAATATATAATCCCTCCGTTTCCTTTTAAGTGTCCACTTTCTCCCCCTTCTGTGAGAGTTTTATGTCGCTTTCGGTACACTTAAAAAGGAAAGGAGGGAGTAGTTCAGATATTTTATGGGCCAGATGAGTTATGCTTTTTGCATTTTGTTTCTGTATTTTGTTAAAATCAAAAGCACTTCTTTTTCACTAACTTAGTTTTTACTGTTTTCCGATTTTTCATCCTCAACACGCTAAGTGCTAGCAGAAGAAAAATGAATAATATGATGTCGCGTGACTTTTGGCGGATAACACATTTTTCCTCCATGTTTGTTGGAGTCTTGGAGACAGTTTTTTCGGGGACAAATCTGCAGTCAAGAAACTTTGGGGAGGAAATTTTATCCTCCCTTAAAATGTATTTATGATCTAGCCCTATATATCCCGAATTTTTTTCATTAGACAAAGGATAACATTGAGATGCAGCAAAAATTGGAAGCATGATAACCTACCTGTTGGTTTAATCTATGTGCAACTTCAGGACCATGCATTCCCTCAGCAATGGGATTTGCATTGCCATTTGGTACAAAACTAGCATCCTGGAAGAAGTCCATAAATATATGGAAATATGAAAGTATTACATATTTATGAATAAATATCTATATGCATCATGCACACACATACACATGTAAGCACTATTCACACACCTCTGACATCAAGTAGCTGCTGGCATCTGGTGCAGGTGGTAAATTTAAGACCTCATCCTCGTAGAATATTTCATAGATCTTTCTCAGCAAATTCTCATCAAATTCTCTGGTCAACACAGCATGTAAGCATCTCATTTCAGAATGGGACATATTGAGCCACAAATAAAGTAATAAAATAATAAAGACAGAAAACATCAGATGCTATCATGGTGAGTATCTACTCAGTCAGTGGAAGGCCAGAAATTACACCATGAAACAACACTTACTTGAAGAAACCGCCTCTAACATTGCATGCAACATTCCTCGCCACGCAAAGAACGGGAACAGCACTTGCTGTCTGTCAAAAATAATAAGATAGCTTTCAGAAAGAAATTTCTGATGGTATTACTTCATCAGATAAATCAAAATAAGGGCCCCTACGAAGAAATTAATAAAAGAAATTAGAACACCTCTGCCTGCGGAGCATAATAAGGAGTAAATGCAGGCACCACGTGAACTCGAGGTTGATCCTTATCTTCCCAAACCTTTAATCGATCATCAATCACCATAGCCATCCTAGGATGGCAACTTCCATCCTGGAATACATTGTTTAAAGACTTCCTGGCACCTGTCATACCAAAAACAAGACAATGCTTGATTAAGTATGACCAGGCAGAAAGTGAAATGGCTTAAACGAAATAATAAAATAGACATAGAAATCATGTGATTTTTTTAGGAAGAAAAGACATGCTGTTAGCTGCATCCAAGGATTTTGGTACACTAAGTCAAAATTTAACTAATGCCTACATCACGCTAAAAAGATAATATCTATCGTCAACAGCAACTTATAACAAGCAACAAATAAGTCATGAACAAAATACATGTTCTCAATAAGAAGATGCTTGCCTGACTTGACGCATACAACACGATCCAAGAGTTGCTTTGAGTTAATCAAGAGTGCTTCGGGGTCGAGCAATCTCCACATCTCTAATGCATAATCTCTTTCGGCCATTGTGCAAACATAAACTTCAAATCTTTTGCGCCCTTTAGCAATTAAATAGCTTTTCAGATCCTCCCAGGCAGGTCGCAACCTAACAAGCACACTAGTATCACGTATCTGCAGATGTAAAACAACGGAAGTTGATAAGAAATACATAGAATATCACAAATATAAAAAGATAGCGAACAATAACAAGAAGAAATTACACGATAGAAAGAACATGAGACAAGCCACAAGTCAAGATTGTCATCAACTGTCATGGGATTGCAATTGCAAATGAAACTAGAAAATCGAGGCAACAAAGATGTTGATAAAGCATGAGTAACCAAAAACTAAAATTACTGGTAAAAATATCGTGGCAGGTCATAGGCATTTCATATTTAGATATATATCATATTTAACCCGTGACAAATAGCCTAGAGCTTTCTCATTGTCCGGATTTTCTATTTGCAATCATTTCCACTGCGTATGCGCATTACGGCAATAGTTTCACCTTAACTTCTTTATCTGTGTTCAAGTCACGGGTTGCATCATGCATGTGTCTAGGAGCCTTAGATGATGACTCACATCATCAGGGCTCTCTCTGTAACACCTTGGGCCTTTTCAAGATAGTTGCGAATAGCAAGTACATCAAAAAGTGTACTACCTAAAGCCCTTGCATATCAATGAGCATAACCTAGGCACTCAGCGATAGAAGTCACCTAGGAACTTAGAGAGAGATTGACACAGTAGATTCTTAAACTCCTTCATCTGAATTCAAAAAGATAATCATAAAACAGCAGTCCAGATAATACATCCTATAAGTTCGACATTTTATGGTGCCAGTGACCATTCCACACTTTTTTCCTATTCTAACACCAGCAGTTGATCTTTTAGATCAGTAGGCTCATCAAGATGCACCTGCTGGTGAAAAGGACACCTAAATCATATTCCTTGAAACCAACATCCTGACCATCTGATGTAACTCTTCTGCAACAATCCAGAGATGAACAGAACTAAAAATCATCCATGGACTAGCTTAGAATCTGAGCAGCAGCCAGCATATCACTACAAAAGGCTTGCAGACGATTTGTGTGAAAACTTACAAGTGTAATCCTCTTGGAGCAAAACATGTGTTGACAGGACATTTCTACAGAGAGCTCATCCATTATGAGAACATATGGTCAAAAGAAAAAGTAGAAAAGAAAATAAATGTATACAACAGACAGGCGCTCGCAACACTGAAAATCAGCAAATTTGGAAAAGGTTGTGAAATACCGACCAAATATATGCACTAGTTTTAATAGGCATTAGTTGAGGTAATTATGGTTTATAACAGAACACAACTTTCTATCTCAGTGTTACACAGCAAAGACGAATTAACCAGCAATACACCAACTAAAGTTCATAAACAGATGAAGCACAAAGGCAAGACAATAGTTCAAACATCCACAGATATTATGCCGGCATTGAATACTAACATTTAAACCCAACAGAAAACATGGTAAGGACGATTGCTATGATTTAGTCATCATTATGAGCCGAAATCCTGTGAAAGAGATTCCACAAATAATATAAAAGGTTTCAGCTGATCCCTACTGGTCAACATATAAAGACGAGTAGTAATGATATATGACTACATTCATTAGCTGCCGAAATTCTTTACAAATATTCCTCAAATATTAACAGAATTAGGAACATTATTGATCGGATATTTTGCATCACAAACTAACTCTTTTCAATGTGATAGTTCAATATCATACTAGACAAGAAACAACTGCACACATAAATGACAATGAATCATAAAGATCATCACGTGAAAAACTTTCTAACCTCGGGATTAATGCGAGTTAAGACAATATTTTTTTCCCGCAGCCTAATAACCGGCCGAACAACCTTTTCAAAACTAGCCACCGCAGCCGATTTCACAGGCACTTCCTCCAACTGCACGTTAAGCGCCTTTCCACCAGCATCCAAAACACAATCACTCTCTATGTACTGCTTCAACAACGCTCGATCCTCCACGTATCGTTTAAGCTCTGAAGTCATTCCGGAAACGCGAACCGGATCGCTCTCCCGAGAAATCCATCCGGTCAAAGTCTCAATCCTATCCTCAAACGACTTCATTGTGTTGGCAACAATAAGTGTCTCATCTAGATCAAAAACAATCGCGAGACACCGCGTGTTCAGCATCGATAAACTCGAGTTGTACAGTCCAGCTGGCACGGAACAGCACCAGAAACACGGAAACTTTTTTAATTTACTCGGCATTGCCACTAAATGTACCTCCTCATCTCCTAACAACACGACAGCAGTCTATATCGAAATAATAACGAAACAAAACAAAAATCAATTAATACGCAATAGCAAAAATTAATCAATGCGCAAAATAAACTCCATTGATTAAAATGAAATGACTGCTTCTATTGACCTTGAGTTCGTAAAAACAGGAAGCGTGGAGATTGATTAGCTGAGACTGTTCGAGAGGGGAGTTGGATTCGAGCTTGCAGCGGACTGAGAATGATGAGATTGTTTGGAGAATCGACAATGGCGGACAGCGCTCGCTGAGCGGGGAGAGGTGGTGAATTCGAATCTCGTTGTTTGGGAACTGGAATTGCTTGTCCCTGACCGGGATAGCGTCCAATTCTCCCAAACAGGCGTCACCGTGATAGACTAAAACCGATTTAAACCCTAACCTGCTCATCACTAACCTTCACTCAATTCACAATTGAGAAATTTTTCATCTCCCTCCAAAAAATATTACACAGAGATGGGGCCCACACACACTCTCTCTTTCTCTCTCTACTCTGGCGCGCGCGCTTTCTCTCTCACACTCGAACACGCAGCGTCGTTCCTTCTTTTTTTTTCTTTTTTTTTCTTCGGGAAGCAGCGGTTTTGAAATGAGGAAGTGCTGGGTTTATATAAGGTTGGGGTTATGAAAATGGGGTTGGGTTTGGGGGAAATTACGAGAGTGGCAGTGGGTGGATGTGCGAATCATGTGGGGGAAAAGTAGGGTCAGTGAGGTCATGCTATTTGTGAGTGTTTGGATTGGCAAGGAAGTTTCATGTAAGATCGCTTCCATGATTGCTAATGTAGTCTCGCATGAATTGGAATGATACACCGTTTGATAATTTGACTTTCTTCTCGTTGTTGACTCATTGCCGTGAAAAGGAATTCTTAACAAGAAGGATGTGCGCAGATGGTATATGGAGCACCTAGTTGCTCCTTGTTAGGAGCACCTGAGATAAAATATTTATTTTATGATGTTGTTTGTTCATTTTCTAAAATTAAATGTTTATTTTTATCGT
>JAOTQG010073949.1:0-14122 GCA_025631175.1 Iris virginica
AGTTTTAGCCCCAATACACAAACAAGGTCGCCTGGAGCCTAAGGCGCAGATTATCAAGGCGAGCGCCTTGCCTTAAGGCGCGCCTTTACCTCGCCTTTCGAACGTCGCCCCGCCTTGACCAGGTGAGGCACAAAACCAGCGCCCGCCTGCGCCTGCGCCTGAGGCGCGCGCCTTTTAAAACTATGATCTCTAAACCGGCAAACCGAACCGCGGTTTAGCGGTTTGGTTTGATTTGGTTTTCAAGTCTTGCGGTGTGTGTAGACAGGTTCCTAATGCAGCAAAATCGTAATTATGTAAGGCCAGCACCTACGTAGCTTTTCTGAAAACTTCTTTTTTTCTATCTTTGTTCATTTAATTCTTTAAGCTCCTCTGAGTCTTTCGTAGATTAACTTGTTTCTATATAAACTCTCGCTGGAATAGTTGGGGGGGGGGTGGTTCTCCAATCTTGTGGATAGACATTTCTGTTGCTGAAAATTCTGTTGTGTGTGAATCAGTCATCAAGAACAATAAACCCAAGCAGTTATGGCTTCATCTGCAACATATTGTAGTAGATGTAGAATGAGCAAAAAAAGCTTTTCTGGGATTTAAACTGGAGGACCACCCTACTTATTTTTGTTCTGGAACTGCAACATGACGTCATCCAACGACTTTGCCCTTGTAACTTCGGCCAATTTACACAAATGGGAAGGGGTGGGGTGGGCTAAGCTAACTGTAAATGGTCATGTGGTAAAATGCTAGGCAGCTTTTACAATGTTTCCATGCCTTTCAAGGTCCCAGATTCTTGAGTTTTTGACATTTCCTTTTTTCCAGATTGGAGATCTTAAAGGGCTGTTTGGATTGTTTATGGTAAATATGCAAATGCTAAGAGCAAAGCTGAAAGTACTAGATGTCACATATGGCAATGGGACAGGTAGGTTGATGTAGTACTTCTACATCCCAAAGATCATGCGACACATGGTCACCCTTGATATTTTCATGTTGCTTCAGTAATTACTGCAATAGGCTGCTGACATCCATAAACATTACTCCCTCCGATCTTAAATAAGTGCCACTTTGACTTTGCACAACACATTCTCTAATAAGTAAATAGAAATAGTGGTTGTAATTAACTTGTGTATGGGATTCACCAGAAACTTGTAGTTATAAACCTTATTTCATCTTCCAGAAAAGGAAACGTACACTTTTTTTAGGTCATCCTAAAGTAGAATAGTGGACAATTATTTAAGATCGGAGGGAGTATAAATTTCTTATGGTAATATATATTGTGACATGTGGATCAAGCTTCAAATTTAACTTTATTTTACTATGTTTCAGGTAACACAGCGCTCATTTATCATCACGGGAAGCTTTTGGCACTCTCAGAGGCAGATAAACCTTGTAAGCTTTTTAGAGAGGACACAGTGTTGAGTTTTCTTGTATCCATCAGTATTTCTTTTCATTGGAAGTGTTGTTATTCTCTTCTGGTCACTGCTCACAAGAATATGGTCTGGAATGTAGTTTTTTTATGTTGATCGGTTGTCTTCACTGGTTTATATATGTTCACAAGGTTTTTACTACTTGAGATATTAAACGTTTGCGAGTGTTAAAACTGGCAAATTCTTTCTCTTATGCAGATGCGGTGAAAGTTTTGGAAGATGGAGATCTGCAGACACTGGGCTTGCTGGATTATGACAAGAGATTGTCACATTCCTTCACTGCCCATCCAAAAGTTGATCCATTCACCGGTAAACCCATCTCCGAACCGAAGATTTTGGTAGAACTTTGCAATATTTTCTCTTAATGATAAATCTTTTCCTGCAGGCGAGATGTTTACCTTTGGCTATTCACATACACCTCCATATGTCACATACAGGGTTATTTCTAAGGATGGTGTTATGAATGATCCGGTGCCAATAACAATATCAGATCCTGTCATGATGCATGACTTTGCCATTACTGAAAATTATGCAATTTTCATGGATCTACCTTTATACTTCCGACCAAAGGTATGGTACTTCAAATATGTGAAAAGTTCCACATTGACAATAATGTCTTCTATTGTAAACGAGTGCTCCACATTAACTTTTGGTGAACACTGAGCTCTGTTTGGAATATTGACACATTGTATTTTTGTAATTTTCTTTTGATTTTGTGATGAGTAGGATAAGTAAGAGAGAGAGAGAGAGAGAGGGAGGGAGGGAGAGAGAGAGAGAGAGAGTACTTCTGCTGATGCGCAGCCAAACCTCAGATAAAGAAAACAAGAAAGTGATGGGAGGTAAAAACATGTGTTGTATAACTGTGTATGAGCGGAGCCTAGAAAACTTTCGTATATTAAGTTATAGAGACGTGATAAAATTCTTCGCTAGACCAAAACGTTCACAAACACAATATATTAAAAGGAGGAAAACATTGTTGTACTGGACAAGAAGCTAGTATAATCATCCTATAAGGCTACAAGTATAAATTATTAAGAAAAAAAACTTCTTCAAGTAACACATATTATAACCAAAGTGAAAGCCATGGCTAACAACAGTGCTTTGACATAAATCATGTACACTGTTCTAACTTCACCTTTTTCACTGAAATCTGACATACAATACTATTTCAATTTCTAGGAAATGGTGAAAGAGAACAAGTTTATATTTACATTTGATCCTACAAAGAAGGCTCGATTTGGTGTGCTTCCACGGTATGCAGAGAATGAGCTCCTAATCAAATGGTTTGAGCTTCCCAATTGCTTCATATTTCACAATGGTAAAGTGCATTGATGCTTGATCTCTTGAATATCAAGTGCACACTTTGATTCAAGTTCATCCACCTCTTTGAGTTTCCATTTCAGTACTCCAATCTTTCATTTTCTATCTTCATTAATCTTTTAATTGTGATCGATTGCATAGTGTTGCTTTGCTATGCCATATGACTCATTTTTTTCACTCCAGTATAGCTTATGTATCTTTGCTTAAAGACGTATACTCTTCTATATTTAAAAAAAAAAAAGGAAAAAGGAAAAAGTAAAAAGTAAAAATAAAGTAAATAAGCAACACAACGTGGCTGTCGTTTTGAACTATCAAGAGCAATCACTAATGGACATTGCTTTTTGGTAATTCTCCTATAAATTTAGGTGGAATTGGATATCGGACTCCAATAAAACAAATAATAGGCGTTGATGGTAGTAGAGCAAAGATCAATTTAATTTAATTTTCGCGGGCAATTAATAATTTATAAATCACAAATTTAGTTCTAGCTGAGCATGTGATTTCCTGCACCGTATTTGATAGCGTCGGTTACCATGCACTTTACAAAGATGGCCTTTTGTCTGCTGGGGAAGCTCAACCATGTTCGCTGAGATGAATTTGTCACTCCGCTAGGTTCCATTAGCTGGAGGATGCAGTGGTGATGAGAATCATTTCCCCAAGTTACAGCTCAATTGTTGGATTCCATAATAGGAGTTCGCCTGAACCTTTCAGACAAACATAGGTTTGAGAATAATATCTGTAGCTACACTCTGCTGATGCTTGCTTATGTGCAGGATAAATTCTTGAAATTGCGTTGCCAACCAATAGCTATAAGAGAGTGGCCAATCTCTTTTAGTTGTTGTGCAAGTTTGCTGTCTGCTAAAAAGTACCAAATCTTCATTTTTGTGGTTGGTGAATAACCTGTTAAGATGTTGGACTTAGTAATGAAAAAAAGAAGGGGCAAATTGCAGAAATGGTCACTGTACTGCAAAAAAATTTGGGAAAAAGTACTTAAACTCAAAACTGCTCAATTTTGGTCCTTGTACTGAAAAAATCAAGCGCAATCGGTCCTCAACTCTAATTTCAGTCCAATTAAGTTTGAAATAGATATAAGCATACATGACACTTGCTAATAGCGGAAATAAAAACCTCCAATTCATTCATTTTCTTCGTCAAATTGACTTATTTTCTCCATTTTTTACAAAAACAATAAGTAAAAAAACGGAGAAAATGAGTGAATCTGATACTTTTTGCCCCGCCATTAGCAAGTACCATGCATGTTTATTTCTATTTCAAATTTAGTTGGATCGAAATTAGATTTTAGGACCAATCGCGCTTAATTTTCCAATACAAGGACCAAAATTGAGCAATCTTGAATTGAAGGACTTTTTCCCAAATATTTTTCGAGTTCAGGGACCATTTCTGCAATTTTCCCAAAAAAGAAGTAAATCATTATTGTATACATGTATACATGCATTTGCTTACTAGTTACAGTGACTATATATTTAACACAAGTAGTTTTAGCACTTGGGTATAGTTACTAGATTCTGGAAATGACATCAGTAAGGACTGTAAGTTCGATCAACTAATTAGACCAGTAGGCATTTATTACTTATGTCTGAACCTTTATCAAAGGAATTTTAGATTGTATTGGTGGTTGAGGAAGGTCTTAGACTCTTATGGCTTTTCTGCGAGAAGTCCCCTAAAGGTGTGATTCCCTTTTGGTGTCCGTAAGACCAGATGACAGATGTAAAGGCACTGTCTGCTTGTAAGAACCATGTTTTTTTTAAGAGAAACTAACTCCTTGGTTGGCATGAGTTCTGATTGCTGGACTTTAATGTTCTTTTGACAACGAGGTGCAGTATAGTGGTAAGACGCCTCCCCTGTTTCCAATAGGTGATAGATTCGAGTCACGATGGGGGTAAGTGGGGAACCACTGACAATCCCCTTTAAAAGAAGAAAAAATAATTTAAAAAGAAAAAAAGGACTATAATGTCCTTTTCTCGTTTCTGTATTACAGCCAATGCCTGGGAAGAAGGAGATGAAGTTGTTTTGATCACTTGTCGCCTTCAGAATCCACAACTGGATATGGTTGGTGGCAGTGTTCAGGAGAAGCTTGAAAATTTCGCTAATGAGCTGTAAGGTTCTGATCCTTCAGATTGTTAAAGCATAATATTTGCTTATAGTTCCTGATTGGCAGTAATTTCTCAGATATGAGATGAGATTCAACATGAAAACTGGTCTTGCTTCGGAGAAGAAGCTATCTGAATCTGCTGTAGATTTCCCAAGGGTTAATGAGAGCTACACAGGCAGGTACATCATGGTCCCTTAATAGTTTGTTTTTTATTGGGCTAGGATCTCAATCAAGTTAGGGTTGAATTATATTGGCAAAGATCGCATGTTATCTTAGAACATTAGTACTTTTAGTACGTGAGTATGTTCAGCATATTACCTTTTAGTTCAAGTAACAATTATGAACCTTGCAAAAAAGAGTCAGAATCATGAATAATATGGTTGTAGTGTTGTTTCTTACTTGCTTCTATTATTAACATCGGCCTATCAGGGACACCGTTTATCTCTCAATTTTATTTTACTACTAAACTAATATTGATTCTTTCATTAGTATGGCATCAGTCTTGCTAAATATCTAGTGTTTATCTAGGAAACAACGATTTGTTTATGGAACAAGACTGGACAGTATTGCGAAGGTCACTGGAATTGTCAAATTCGATTTGCATGCCGAACCAGAGGTTGGAAAAACAAAGATTGAAGTTGGAGGAAATGTGCAAGGCCTATTTGACCTAGGAGCTGGTAGATTCGGCTCAGAAGCTATTTTTGTCCCTCGCCAGCCCGGTATCACTTCTGAAGAAGATGATGGCTACTTGATATTCTTTACGCATGATGAGAACACTGGGTATGTTTTCTTTTCTCATGGCATCATCAAATGTGAAATCACTCTTTCTTCTTTTCTCTTCTATGAATTACATTCATGACTTATGGAGAGTGGATACCCGTAATTAGGCTGCCTTGATACTTTTCAAGGCTTGGAGTAATGACTAGCTTCAATGACGCTGGGAAATTGATGAGCTTGGTATGAGAAGATTTTCATATTAGAAAGGAAAAAAAAGAAGAAGATGATGATGAATAAATATTTTATTGATCATAAAGAAAGAATAATCAACAAACTCGACTTTAAAGTGCTTGATTTGCGACTGTTTTATTGTCCTCGGGATGAATGTTAACGTACTGGTTCCACTACATTTACCAAAACCTGCTCCCTTGATCTGGTTGAACTTCTCTCCAATTAAGATCTTGAGTTGTCTTATCTACGTAATTCATAATATTTTCAGCATTCTAATGCTTGGTGTAGTTCCCTCTTACACTTTCGACAAACAAACAGAAAAGTTGACGAAGTAGGAATAACGTGTGCATAACCTGTAAGTTGTCTTTCGTTGCAAGTATACACGGAGTCAATGAGAAATGCAAAAAATGTTATGGACCTTATGGTCACTGAATCATTCTCGGTAGTCAATACGTCCATATAGGCTGTCATATATTTATATGGCGTTCTTGATTCTAAGATCATAGGTTCTCTGCAAGCAACTTACTAGGACATGGAAATTTTTTTGTTCCTGCCTGAATTTCCATTTGAACTTATTAGTCTTACGTGAATTACATTGTTGGGTTAGTTTCCCTTGATCAATTAAAAATATTGCACAACTCGTTCTTGTCATGTTTCCACGTAGTTTTTCTTTCTTTAGCAACTATGCTACTTTTAGTTAAAATGTTGTTCAGTCCTCGTAATGCTGTGCTGCCACATATTACCAGCACTTGCAGGTCTGACTGAACCCTAAATATTTGCTTTTCATGCAGAAAATCCTCTGTCACAGTAATTGATGCAAAAACAATGTCACCAGATCCTGTCGCGGTTGTCGAATTACCCAATAGAGTTCCATATGGCTTCCATGCCTTCTTTGTGACAGAGGTCAGTGATTTTTCTCTTCACCTGCATTGTCTCCCCTCTCTCCCCCTCTTATATGTGAAAATCATTCATTGCATTGTTTTAAAGTTAACTTAGATATACATTATATAATGTGTATGAGAATACTTTTCGAGTTCCATATTCCCAAACTTCTTCTGTCTCCTGAACTGTGCATAGTTTTCTACTTTTCTTCATTAAAGGGGAATTATTTTACTGCTTGGGCTGATAAATTATTCTCATTTCACTCGAAGTATAATATTTGGAAATTAAGAGTCAGAATGTGTGTAGATCGAAGTAATAGTTGACATACATTTATTCCAATTAGGAGACAATGTTTCCACCAAAATTAGGATCTTGTTTGTAGTTCTTAATGATACAAATCTTTTCCCCTAAAACAGCACAAATCTATTTCAATTTGATTTGAAACTTAAACTTGTCAACCCTCAATTTTCTAGAAGAACTCATTGAGCGAAAAAAAGGAGGAGAACATAGGAGTGTCAGGCAGTTGATTATTAGGAACTAGTAACCTTTATGTCCTGTATGTTAGTTCACGTATGTTCCTTAAAAGTTGGGGGTGAATGGATCTATTGATGACCTGGTAAATTGTGTGTTTTTATGCAGCCTTACCCTTGAATTTGGTTAGGTAAAGTGCAAAACTGTGTTTAGAATTGTAAATGAGTCGAGTTTTAAGTCCAGATCAAACACTTGGTAAGATTTAGTCAGGTCTACTGGTAGTCGAGTCAAGTTGGGTAGCAAAATTTCTGCCGAGCTTGATTCAGGTGGAATATTTAAATCTTGTAAGAAAATCAAGTTGAGTTGAGTCTACTATGCAGGTGTTAGTCATTTTTTCTTCTACTTAGTTTGTTATTATGAAAACTCATATTTTCTAAATTATTATTCTACTTTGCAAGTGTCATAATCACATGCCACCCCATGAAACCTACACATGCAGATTAATTTTAACTTTTAAACTAATTAACTTTGTATGTATGTGTATGCATCTATACATAATTTGATTCAAATAATCTAAAGATCCTGGAGCATTGGTCAAATGTGATGAGTTGATGTACATGTAGTGAGTCTAATGTTGCGAGTTAGTCGGGTGAAACTTGATTTTCTAATGGAGCCAAGCAAACTTGCAGCCGTCTGACTCTAGTAATTCATTAGCTTGGTGCAAACGGGAATAAATAGAATCCAAGGAACAGGCTCTTTAGGTATACATGTTATCATTACTGTTGTGCACAAAAATATTAGCTTTTGTCCTAGAAGGTGGACAATCTTTGTGGGACATACTAAAAAGGAAAATACGAATATCATTTTGGGACGTTAGTATTTGTTCAAGGAGGCATTTACAGGTTACTCGGTAAAATTATACGTTTTCTGCTTTAGTCTAGCAATAACCATCTTATAGCATCAGCTTATGTAACCCTGTTTCATTTTGCTGGTTCTCAATTCCGCAGCTTGATCCTTGATGAAAACTTAGCTCCTTGCATTAATAAAATGAGCTTGCTATGAACGTCATTCATTTTCTTTTTCTTTTTGGTGATGGTTACAAATTTGGTTTTGTGATGCTAAAACAGGAACAAATTCAGGAGCAAGCGAAACTCTGAATACAGGATCAAGGCTCTGTCAAGCATTGATGTAAAAAAGGGTAAAAATATACTCCACATGATTGGACTGACAATTGTTGCAGCAAATAAGTACATGAACTTGATACCATACCATTGTGATATTATAGATTTGTAACTGAATGATAAAAACACACTACACTTGCAAATTATAATGCCTATAGATTGTGGATAGAAGAAATGTTGTCACGCCCATTGCTTATATGATCTGATTCTTTGGCAAATCATTGTGTAGCCGACTTCAAAAGTTTCGACTGAAACCCACTGGAACACATAATTCATACCAACTGAAAACTTCAAAACTCACAAACGGTTCTACTCACCTCCTACCAGACTTGAGATTTACAGCAAATCCGCTCTCTAAAACCTTCTCTATGTCCAATTCTTAGAGTGAGCCTTCCTTCGTTCATGTGTGTTGAAAGTACCTCATGGTCAGCTTTCAACTTGTCAACACTGTTTCTTTCTTTGAAATTATCCTACAAAGACTTTCATGTGTTTTGACATCAAGCTCGTTACGAGTGAAAGCTGCATCATACTTCTTTTTTAACCACTGAACATTGAGTTTCGTTTACTCCTAGTCATGAAGGTTGTGTCCTCCGGGATGTTTTTCATTCAGATTTTTTATTTTTTGATTTTTCTATTTCATTGGTCCCACATTTTTTCTATTTATTTCTCTTATTTTTTATTTTAATTATTACAAAAATTAAAAAAATTAAATTAAAAAATCACACGTCCAAACGCACTTGAAAACTCTTAAAGATGTCTAAAGATGTCTTTGTTCACGTATGGTTGGATTGGAGCGATGGGATAAGAGGACATAAGTAGCAGTAATAGTGAGACCACTATTAATGAGATTATTAATAATAAATATAATAATTGATAATATACTGTTCCGTCGCATAAATATTAAATCTCCACTACCGTAGAAGTTCTTCAACGAAAATGCTCCATTTGCTAGTCATGAAATTTCATAATAATCAAATTGTTGTCTCGAAGTATAAACTTGGAACAAACACTAAATTCAACAAGCATCTGCTTTAAGTGTGCTATGTATGTCTTGGAAGGCAGAAAACAGGTTATCCCTCAATCAAGCAATAACAAATTAGCGAAAAGTAACGAAAAATCACACACAAGATTGTAACAACAGTCAAGGCTGCTTATGCTTGATGCTGAAACATTTCCAAATGTGTTTCTCAAGGAAAAAGTTATGAGAGATTTTCTTGATTTGAGAGAGATCCACAATAAAGTAAACTAATTTTATTGATTTGAGGGATTCACAATTAAATAAAAATGTTTATACATCCATCAAATGGGTAAAACTCTCAAACCTTCTTTGTTTCTTTTAAGGGATTCTTAGTGGTTTTTCACTTAATTCCAACGTGATTCAAACCCCTACTTATATATTAAAAATACGAGAGAGATTTTACTAGACTGCATTTCGTTATCTATCTCAGCTAAATTAACAAGTGTATAACATCCAAAGGGCTCAAAAATTAAGGATAACTAAAGTAATGTTCCATCAAAGATCCTTTTCACCATCTCGTGGTTTGTCTCTTCACTTTTAAAGCCAAGGAATGAATCTAGTAGACGACAAGACCATCACTTATGGATAGTCTTAAAGGTTGAATCAAGTCGTCTAATTCTTCTCTTATCCCTATCATGGCTCATTTTCCCAACCATTGCCCCAAAATGGATAGTAGAATCTTCTTTCAAACTATTTGACAATTTTTTTTTATTTCACCGATCATTCAAACTCCTTCGCTTTATTGGCTCTATTGTTGCTTTTTCCTTTAAGAGCACGGATGGAGAGGTATCAACACTCTCAAGTACCACATTAGAGAAATCTATATCATGGGCATTAGCAGCATTTGCATGCACCCCTAATGCAACATCGGTAGGAGTCTCAGCAAACTCTCTGATTGCCCTATTGTTTTCACAACAATCAAAACAGAGTGGAAAACTCACTTTTCTAATGTCTTTTGCATTTGGATCTTACTTCATGTTAAGAAAATGATATAAGTAATTAACTATAAAACCTTTAAAATAGTAGATTCCGAATCTAACACCAAAGAAAATTAAAGCTATACATTGATAGACTTTCCCCCCACTTTTTTTTCATCATTGACTACCATGTTGTGAGTGCGAGTAAATGCACCCGAGAGTCCCACCATGGTATTAATAGTTTGATATTGATTTTTCCAAGTTTTTAACTTGGATTCAATATGTGCGTCTGCCTTTAAATCTAATCCTAAAATTTTCTTTTGTAACTCGACCTCAATGTACTTTTGGTAACTGGGCTGAAAACTTTTTCCATCAGGCTTCCATAAAGAAGTATTCAGCTCTTACAACTAGTTTACTAACACATCTTCCTCCTTGAAACTCTATGTCCTTCTTATCACTTTCTTTTGGGATGATCAGGCACCTATGTGCTTGTTACCTTGGGATCCCATATCTATTTTCTTAAAAATAGTTACAAGCACAACTAAGTCAGTAATATGCATCAAATAAATATTATAAAATGAAGCGTAAATGGTCAATTAAATGATCTCATAGTCTAATTAAGAATATATACAAACTATTTGAAAAAAAAATATCAATGATATCTAATTAAAAATATTATGCCTCAGTTTACTCCTCCCTAAATATCGTATATCTCAAGAGCTAACGTGTTCCTAAAAATTGTTCATGCAGTTGTTGACTCAACTGAATCTACATAGTTACTCTCCTCATCATTACTATCAACTTCATATTCAACATCACCATCCTCAACTTCATTTGCATTCTCCTCTTAATCAAGGAGAACCTCATATAGATCAATGTTGATCTCTGAACGAATGAGGTTGTGTAGAATACAACATGCCATAAGTATTCTCACATGAGTTCTCATAGGGTAGATTGTAGGACTCCTTATTATGCCCCCATTGCATCTTAAAGTAACCTCCATCAGTTAAATAACACTGACCTACAAGACGGGTGCAATTTTAGTTAGATTATCTTAATTATATATTAATTAGTTAGTTAATAATTTTTTTGCAATTATATTACCACGTAGGATTCTTAGTCCATTAGGTCTATTGACAGCATCGTGGAGTACACTACCATCTGAGCTGAACCTTCCCAACCAGACAATACAAATATAAATTTCATATCTTTATTACACATTTCCAACACATTTATGGAGATATCACCCTTCGAGATCTATATCTCGTCTTGTCCTCATCGGCACAATTCACCTTAACGTAAGGACCATCTAATGCACTCGATCAACCCTACAAACATTACATTTAATTATACATGTACGTACATGTGTGTGTATTAAATTAAGAAACTTTTAATTTACCTCAAAAGATTTCACCTTGAATTCGTAGAGTTTGGAGGCTTAGGTTCTGACCAAGCGTTACGACGTTAAGGACCTCATTGAAGATTTGAAGTAGTGACCAAATGTGTGACCTAATCTCCTAAAGACATGTACTAATTCGACTTTTCTTGTAATGTACCACAATGGATAAATTTTTTTTTTTTCTATAGACACATATTTAGAGTCACCGACCCCTTTATGCCTATCAAGTTCACAAAGAATTATGAATGCGTGTCTATTCATTCGTAAGTTGCAAATTGTCGATATATCACATTCATGCAGCAACCTCTCATTCTCAATATGCTCTATCTGTATGGGAATTGTATCAATCATACAATAGGTAAAGGGGTCATCATCGTTCTCGTATTGAAAATAGTGCAAGTAACGACATTTGTAGCCAAATTGTAGTAAGCTTGAACGTTAGTTTTTTTTTTACATCAAAGGGAGGGAGGATCAACTAATCCATTACAACTCTTGATGTTCTCCTACCAAGTCTATCTTCTTGCACCTGATGGGGCACTTAACGAGGGCTCGTCAAAACGTCTTTGCTCATTTTGCCTGCCATAGTGATTTTTGCAAGTTTGTCCGCCACCAAATTGCCTTCGCGGAATATATGAATCACACGAACTTACCAATCACACCTTAGACGTCCCCGAACTGCGCCCAATAAGTCCTCGTGTAGGCTGGAATCCCTTCCGTCGGCTCGAACCAGTTCAATAGCCTCTGGGCAATCAGACTGAATGATCACCTTCCGCCAGCCAGCTCCCAGCTTCCCATGCTTTCGTCAAGCCAATTAAACTACCCCACAGCTCGGCCCTCAATGCACCTTCGTCAACCACCTTTCGTCCCATGGCACCGAGCCACGTTCCTTGGGTATCTCGAAACAGCACTCCACATGCCAACAAATTATTGTTATGCTTCGTAGTCCCATCGACGTTCACACAAATCCAGCTTGAACGTTAATTAAAACATAATTCATTGTAAGAAACATCCCTATCTCGTCCTCATGATTTGAAAATTTCATGTCTGCACAACATATAATAGAAATTAACTTAGTTTTGATAACTGCGAGAATGATAATTAATTATTCAATACAATATCTAATACTCCCTCCATTTAAGTGTCTCATAAATTCCATGATGCATCCAAAATAAAACCTTGAAACATACATCTATAAACTAAAATTTCCCTAAACTAATGCACAAAAATTGAGTCACTTATTTTGCAATAAAGGAAAGACAAATTTGGGACATAATTATATGTTAAAACAAAATATTACTACAAGCATAAGCATCTGTGAACACTGACCACTGAGTAGTGAAAATAGCACCATGTAACTGGACCAGAAAACTCTATACATGTAATGCATGTCTTCTTGGATTCGGCAAAATTTCCCCCTAAACTTGAAGGCCTTTAGCTTATACTTTTGCCTATTGCTAAGCACTAAGCTGCTGCCTGTTAGTTTTGCATGATTGATTTATTGTAAAATACAGAGACTCATCTTGTTCTTGGATTTTACTTGATACAAGACAAAAGGATGTTTACTCAAAGAGTGCATGTGTTGGTTTGCATAACCAGTTGTCCTCGCGGTTGGCAGTATTATTTTACAAACAATTTTGCACCAGGAGGAAGCTTCTTTTCAAGCTGCATGGCACACACTTTTGCAGCTTGTGTTTTCTTGGTTTCCTTGACATCCCACGCCGGCGTCGGTATACTATGTCTTAGTTTGCGACGATCAATAACCAGATTCTCCAGTTTGATGGAACTCTTGATCATGTACAAGATAAGATTAAGCTGAGTTATTTTCCCTTGAAAACCGAGGACTTCTACAACCTTGAGGCATTGGTGGGACAACGCAGGTGCGTTCAGCATATCTTTTCTTGTTCTGTCAACGAGAGGTTCCCTCTGCAACTCCAATGTGCATTTCTGCAAGGAAGGGGCAGCGTTTATCAGGGGAAGCCGTTCAAGGAGCTGCAAACCATCACATCCAAAATCTTGGAGTGTCAAGTGCTTGAGATTTGGTAAGTGAAGAAGCTCGATATAATCCAGCTTCCTATAAAGATTATCAGGAAACATAGACCACTTGAGAAACTTGAGCTGGCAAAAATAGCTCGAAAAGATGCAATGTTTATCCAATTGATACTCATTATGCAACCCACTAAGGGTCAGATCAACAAGCTTTGACAAACTCCCAATATGCAACGCTTTTTTGGGACTAAAGTACTTCAATGTCACCAGATTTGGAGCATTGATCTCGACATGATCCAAAAACCAACAGGAGAATATCTCTACGCACTTCAACTGCAGTGCAGAACAGGGAACTACTAGACGTACAAGATCATGTGAGCAGGTCACAGATAGTATCTCAAGAAGAGGACAATTGCATAGAAAGTACTCAAGAAGTTTTCCAGTTATGTTCACAAAGCGGAAGCAGAGGCTG
>JAOTQG010074060.1:0-14109 GCA_025631175.1 Iris virginica
AAGAAACAATCTTCCATCCTAGAGGTCATCCTCAAGACTCTACACATAATCCATACACCAAAAAGCCTCTCTTTCTCTTAGAAAGAAACCAAAGACAAGGAGAGCACACCAACAACTATTACTAATGTTCTAAGAAAAGATGAACTAATACCTCAACTCATCAACATCTTCTAACCTTGGAGTAAGTACATATCTCTATTCTCTCATCTCTTCTTCTTCTTTACTCTCTCATCTACTCTTCTTTCTTCTATATTCCTAAACTTTTTGTCGCTCTTCTCCACTGCTGCGGCTCCCCTGCGCTCTTCTCCCGTGCTGCGGTCTTGCTCAAGGTTAAACAATAACGAACCCAGTACTTCTTATTTTGATTTTGATTTCAAATAAATGTCTAGCTGAACCCATTGCCATTCGAAAAGGCTTGATTCATTACAATTCTTCCTCTAATCAGTTCCCTCAGAAGATCCCTCATTTGGTTTCAAAGAATTCCCAATTTTCAAGCTTTTGATTTGTCAACGCGATTAATAATAATAATTCCTAAATAAAAACGGGAAAGGGAGGATTAACATTAATAATTCCTAAATCTATTTAGTATAATAATTCCTAAATCTTTTGCCGCTCTTCTCCCCTGCTGTGGTCTTGCGCCTTTTCTCCCCTGCGCTGTTCTTCCCTGATGAAATCTTGCTCAAGGTCACACAATAACGAACCTTGTACTTCTTCTTTTGATTTTGATTTCAAATAAATTTCTACCAGAAAGCCTTGGCCTTCGAAAAGGCTTAATTCATTATAATTTTTTCCCTAAGAAGATCCCTCCGTTGGTTTAAAAGAATTTTCAATTTCTAAATTTTTGATTCGTCAACAGCAACAGCAGCCTCAACTCTCTCCCAAACCCAAGCTTTCGGAGGAGCAAATTTCCAGCAAAGCTATCTTGTACAACAGCCATACATGTATGTGTTTGTTTGAAAAAGTTATTGAATGGATTTTCATTGGAAATTGAGAATTTATTGACACCTAAGAAGATTTTTTTTTCTTTTTCTTGCATACCTTTTAATTATTGGGGTTATGTCAATCGTTTCCTCACTCCGTTGGTTTCAAAGAACCTCGGCTAATAATATATACTGGAATTACAAATTATAAAGAAGGTAAGGAATACTAAAAGTCTGAAACAACACGATGAACTCGAGGTTGAGTTTATTACAATGAGAAAATTGATGTAAAAGCCAATTAATACTAGAGAGAGTGTTTTTGACATCCCACATTGGGATTTCGACTGAAATTGAGGCCGGTTAATATGCTACTTCTATACAATTCTACAATTTATGCTCCATCAACTGTGAATATGAAGCATGCTATACAGTTTTGAACCATCTTTTCTCTATAACAGCTTACTAGAACTCAAGTTTTCAGATGTCTTGAATAGAAGTCTTCCAACATATAGAGTTTTTTGGAAGTATGTCACCGTACTTAATACTCGGTTGGTTTATGCATGGACACCAAAGAAGAATCAAGATTAAGGAACCATTGAAGTAATCAGCGATGATGACGTAACATTTCAAGAATTAAAGAAAAAAAAAAGATGATCTCAACCCGTATCAAAATTAAGAAAGAAAGACACTATTCCTATCGTTTTCTTTTTCCGTTTAATAAGTTCAGCTACGATCAAAACTTGATAACTTTAATTTTATTGATTTTTTTTTTCCATATTTACTGTTACGCTACACGTGCAATGCATGTGGCTTATTACTAGTTCCAAAAAAATAAGGGCGACTTTTCACTTTTATTGCTTTTTCGTACTATTTATTAAATTAATATAAAAATTTAGTATTTGATCATAAACTTTTATAATTTGATCCTAAACGTCTGTATCATAGTTGTCTCCAATCCCAAAAGAATTATGGAAACTATTTTTCAAATAAGAATCGGAATTTTTTGACCCACTTAATGTCTCATCTCCTATCCCATATTTTTTAAACACCATCACATACTTTATTAATTAAAATTTAAAAATTTAGAGTTATCTTTTAAACGGTTAGGATGAAATTTAGTAAGATGAGACAGATAATGAGACATTAAATGGAAGAAAAAATCCAAACTCCCAAATAAAGAATTGGGATTTTCTTTCCCATTTTATGTTTCATCTCCTGTCTCAGTACTTTTAAAAAATTGACACATATATGATATGCTAAACTTTAGAATTTAAAATTTTAAAATTATATTTTAAATAATTGAGATAAAATTTTATAAAAATTAAGGAAAAAATAAAATACAAAATAAAACAGAAGATTTACACTTTTCAAATATATTGCGAATAAAAACGAATTTAGCTATATACCGTCCCATAATATATGGAGTATTTAGGCACTCTTAATATAAGTATCATTTTTTTTTTAAAGATCATGAATAATGAACATGACAATTTTGTATTTATACCATTTTCCTTATAAATTTATTTATGAGGAAATGCTCCTTATAATATCCATTACTACTACTAGCAGAAAACTTTCCGGAGCAACCAGCAACCAGCTGCAGCAGCAGCAGGAAAGATGAGAACATCGTCCTTCTCTCACACTTTTCCGTTTCCGTCTGCGCTACTTCCGGTATGCCCCCCTCTACCCTATCTATCTAAATCCCTAATCACTTTTGTTCCTAACTCTTTCGATTAGCTAATTTCACCATCTACTTTTGCTTTCCGCTGAATTTCAAATTTGATGCTTGCTAGCTAATTTTCTCTCTGGATTTCCCCTTTAATTCCAGCGGAAGTCCAGGAGGACGACGGTGAAGACCACCGCAACTAGTAGTAGCAGGGGAGGAGGAAGGGTTAAAGCATTTTTCTTCAATCCTTCCGATGAACGCATTCTCAAACAAGCTCTCTCGGTAACCCTAAACCCTTATTAACCCTAACCTTAGTTTATATTATTTGTTTTGCTCATATTATGAAGGCGAATTTGCTATAGATTTCGAGTTGGGAGAGGGGTAATTTAACATCTCATGTTACAAACTTCAATTTTGCTTTAGTTTCAAAATTGAATTCAAGGAAGAGATTATTTAAAGCAGTATTTTTATTGTGGGGATTCAGAAGGAAATCTTATTGAGGCAAATGAGAGCATATGCAAAAATTGGAAGAAACCCGCTTACGGTAGTAGAAAATATAAGATTAATGATAAAATGTATGATTCGATTTGGTGGTCCAGACTAGTGAGAAAGCTTGAATGTAATGAAGTGGATTTTAACTATTTTTGAAAGATACCCAACATGACAGCCCGTTTACTGGTTCTGGACCACCATGTCATTGTGGTTGATGACTTGTTGAATATTGTTGCCTTTTTAGACTATAGTAGATGGCCAGTCTCCATGAACTGATCAGGTAGTCCTTCAAAATGACCCTTATGCCATGGTCCATTAAGAAGCAGAATAGTTACAAAAACTCTGAGACAAATTATAGGCGAGCCTAATGGTTCAAGACTTGGCATTAGGTTCAGTCTAAATATGTCAAAGATTATCAAGGAGCTCATAGTTCTAAAAGATTGCAATCCTCTGCTCTCCTGAAGCTCCTCCATGTCTGAATGAGCAGACTCAAAATCTTGGTTCTTGTTAAAAAAACATTGTGTTTCTTCTCTCTTTCTATAGTCTCATAAATATTTGCACCATGAAACATAATTTTGCTTTTCTTCGTATTAAAACTAAGAAATCAAAGACTTGTTCTGAGTCTCTCTCTAGAGAGAAAAAAGCCCTCATGGTGTTCTCTCCTTATGCAATGACATGCCATTAGTACTGAACTTTATTTATTATTTCAAAATGTCTAGTTGACTCGCTGAAACTTGGTTCCACATGGTCAGCCCACCCATTAGCTGGCTTCACGGGATCGAACCACCACTCTATGGTCTTTTGGAATGAGCCGGTTGCATACTAGAGAGACATCAAAGTGAAGGTCTCAAGGAAATTAAGTTGTATTGCATGTTTTTTGCCGTATTGAATGCAACATTTTAGGTTTTTTTCTGTTATTACTCAAAACGATTTCTTGATTATGGTTGGGCCCGCACTAGAGACACTATTCCTTGTCAGAATCTATGTTTACCTTGACCCATCACACTTTTGCCAACGTACCCATGTTCGATATGGATGTGGCTGTTTTACACTAAATTTGGTGTAATTTTTACAATTTTGGAGGATCGAACACCTGGATCTGCACCCACGTCGAATCCTCGTAGCTGAGCCCAGGTAACATAGGTCAGAATAGGCCAGCCTTGAGGCGCATTTTTGTTTACTACCCTAGGCAAGACTCAATTTTTCATGTTGCTTCTTGTGCATAGTTTCAAATTTTGATAAATGAATTAGCAGTGCTTACGAAATAGGTCATTTTGTGATTGGATTGATGAATTCATCTTAATTGCCATCTGGTTTTTATGGTGCATATGTACGTGTAATGTAAACATAAACGGCTTTATTTGTTTTATTTATCTGATTTCTTTTAAAAAGTTTTATATGGTTTGGTACTTTGGTTAGGTTCCAATTCCAAGTTGTCTATATCTCATACCTATTTTTTGGTCCGAGTAATTATGTTGAGCTGACGAATCCATTTTGACTCGTGTCTTTAAAATTGTTGCTTGTTTCACCTAGAAGCGAAATTACTTGGCAGATTAGAGAAGAAAACATTCCTACTCTCTCTCTCACCCCTCTCTCTTCACACCTCTTCTTTAATCTCAGGAGCCTGTTGCCTTCATGGGAGGGATGTTTGCAGGCCTTCTCAGGCTCGATTTAAGTGAAGATCCATTGAAGGAATGGGTAACTAGGACTGTAGAAGCATCAGGGATGATAGAGGAAGAAATTGATGATGCAGATTCCAAACCAGAAGAAAACCCACAACAGATAGAGATTGAATGATTCAACCACTAATTCCAGGATATATTTCACTCGACCTATTATAGGCTATATTATTGAAAAGAATTCTTCATTATTAATGTGATCTGGCCTCTAGACGTGGTGTATTGTAAAAAAACTGTTCTAAATTCTGCAGAAAACTAATAATACCTGTTAATTTGTATCATGATCCTCTTTGTTTATTGGTTAATATAACGATTGTTATTTGCCGTTCTTTTCTCTCCTCTTCTCTCTCTCTCTCTCTCTCTCTCTCTCTCCGGCATGAACACCTAATGAACCTTAATCTGACAACACTTTGCTGTCAAGTGGAAGGAAAAATAAGATGTCCTATCGATTTGCTAGCTACATGTGATATGTGATCTTGTCAATGTAGAATATTTCTTCAGTTTGGTCTTCTGATGCTTTACATAATTGTCTGATGTACATATCATCTGAATTAGCAGGTATTAAAGGCAACAAGTGGGTAAATCTCATTTAGAAAGAAATTGGAGTTAAAAAGATGACTACTGGAAAATTAATACAGGGAAGAAAAACTGAACAAAGCTTTGGACAAAGGCATACCACATAGAAAACAAACTGAACAAAGCTTTGGACATTATTCATGAAACTGCAAAACATTCCTTTCATGCAAACTCATTTTTTTAATTTAACAGTCCAATTCCATTTATGAAATGAAAGTGAAGATCTCAAGGAAATTAAAGTTGTCTTGCATGTTTTTTGCCATATTGAATGCAACATCTAAATTTATTATAGGGGATAGAGGTGTTGCAGCTGAGAAATGGTGGTAATTGAGGGTTTGTTGGTGGTAGATCGGTTGGGGCGGAATGATGGCTCTGAATCTCCCACGGGTTTGAGGACGAGGATAAGAACTCAAAGTCTTAGAGTGCGTTTGGATGAGTGATTTATTGATTTAGTTTTTGGGATTTTGTAATGATTATAGTAAAAAGTAAGAGAGAGATAGAGAGAAAAAGTGTGAAACTAATGAGAGAGGAAAATCAAAAATCAGAAAATCTGGGTGAAAATCACCCAGGAGAACACAACCTAAAGGTGGGGAATTTGAACTTTCTATCACAAATGATGTCTCATCTCCTGTCACACAACTTTTAAGAACGACACGTCCTTTAAATTAATCAACAATTTAGAGTTATAAAGCTATAGGAACATATTTTAAACGGTTTGAGATATGATTTTAAAAAAGATAAAACAAAAAATATAACATTTAAAACATAAAATTTGAACTAATTGATCAAATTTAGTGTCTCAAGTACGAAGAAACTATTATGCTTGGATCACAAGTTCGATTTCATACGATTTTTGATAGATCCTATCATTTTCTCTCTATTTCTCTCATACTTGTTCACTTTAATAATTACAAAATAAAATCAAAAATCACTACAAATCGAGCTTCTGATCCAACCTAATTGATCATGCCGGAAATTGAAACAATCATTCAGTTTCTACCAACAAATTAATGTATTCTCATTGAATTACAAGCAAGATAGGGAGAAATAGCGAAAGTATATTATTGCATTGAGATTTATATAACAAATCGATCAACAAAACAAAAAATTCTCTATAGTTGCACGAGGCAAACATGTTTAAAACGTGAACCACCAAAACTAGCTAGTTGTAAAACCTGCTGCTACAGTTGGCTTCTTCTCTTTCACTCTTCCTGTGAGTTATGTTCTTTCTGGCTTTAATTAGCCCATGAGATAGGATGGTGGCTTGGGCATGCCCTTGGCAAGACCGCAGATCAGAGCAGTATCAGGAACGTTGTACTCATCACGGAGGGATCGCTCCGGGGAAAGGACGCTAATGTAGAGCTGTTGGCCCAAGTACTGCCTCTCGAGGGAAGTCGACCTCAGGTTCCACATTCCAGCATTGTCGAAGGTTGTCATGATGGCTGCCCATGAGTTGGGGTACACTTGAATGCTGTGCCTGCTTACCGCGTCAAGAAGGTTATAGTTCTTCCTCTTTTCCGGACTCCATTTTCCAGGTTCAACCCTGCAAATTCATGTTACCATCCATTAATGTAAGCAAAAACAAAATACAAGAATGATGGATTATAGAGTACTCGGTTTGTTATGAAATAGAAAGGGGGATGTGCAGGGTGTTTAATAGGGCTTACGCAACGGCGAAGAAAGAGTATCCGGATACGTGATATGTTTGAATGCTCTGTCCTGGGTTCTCGAAGATGATCTCTATGAAGTTGCGGAATGTAGCATTGAGGACATTGGGAGTCACGGTGACCTTCTCAAGGTCAGCACCAGCTGCTGGTTCGTCTGGCATAACGTCGTATTTGAACACTTTGTCCGCAACTCCAAAGTACTCGGCAAGCTTCAATGGAGTCTCGGGGTCGGTGTGGGAGATGCCGTTAATGCCGTATCGAAGTTTTCCGTCGGCAATGCCAGCCGAGTTCACGAGCTTTATGGTACGAGTGATGTTGATTTTGCCGTAGTGATAGGAACCTTGTGGGTTAGGGCGGGCTGCACTGGCTGTGAGGTTCCAGCGGAATGAGCGGAACTGGTTCATGGACCATGCAATGCCTTTGGAGTTATCTGGGGGTGATGGTGGGAGCTCAGGAGATGCAGGGCCCTTGCCGCCTTCGTAGCGGATGGTGGCGGTTGTGGTGAGGACGGTCTTGGTGAAGCGAGTGGAAGCCACCAAGTAGTAGTCCTTTGGTTCTTGATCAGCAGTGACCAGGACCGAGTAACATTGCCCCAAGTGGATATCGAGGGAATCGTATGAATTCTGAACGGTGTGGGATCCTTCAATCTCAACTAGCTTCATGGTGTGTTCCTGGATTCTCACGTTGAGAGAGTCTTTCAATCCCACATTGCAAAACCTATACCTGTATGTCTTCCCAGGCTTCATGGTGAACACAGTGCCCTCTTCAGAGCCATCAGGCTTCCCTGATTTACCGTTGATAAGAACACCAACTGGGCGGCCAAGAGAGCGTTTGCCACCATCGAGGATATTCTTCAAAGACGTATGGCTCTTGGTGTACCAATCGCCCATAAGGACGGAGTACTCATCCTCGGGTCTGTCAAAGGGGACAGGGATGAGGTCGCGACTATGGATATTGATTGCACCAAAGCCACCAGCAGCCCTGTGGACACCGGTGGAGGGGTAGTAATAGTAGCTACCAATTTGATCCTTGACCTGGAATTTGAAGGTGTAGTTGGTACCAGGGGCAATAGGGCAGTTGGTTCCAAGGGTACCTTCTTGCCACGAATTCTTCCTCTGCTGGATACCGTTCCAAGTGAAAAGGAGCGGCTCATCAAGGTTGTTGAACACGTTGATGACAATGTTGTTGTTGGAAGTGCAGTTGATGGTGGGTCCGGGAAGACCGCCGTTGATGAGGATCACTTGTTGAGGAACACCCAACGGGGAGAGGGTGCCGTAGGTGACATTCCAGGTGTGGAACCAGTAAGGATCCTCAGCACGAACAACGGTGGTAAATGCCGAGAGGCATGACAACAAGAGAAAAGAAAGAACCAACTTCTCCTTGCACATTTTGGTTTCTCTTTCTGGATGAATTTACTCTCTCTAACTCTTGGGGAAATGCAGATGAATTAGAGAAAGTTTTGTTGAGGAGATTTGAAGAGGGAGATGGTGATATTAGTGCCCCTATGGGCTCTCTTTTTATTAGGGAACCAAGTGAAACCAAACCGCACATTCCATAGCCATTGGTTTTCCACAAACTTCTCTTGTTTCAGTCTCCCTCTCCATCCTTGCCTTGCGCTCTTCCTTTCACTTTTTATTTTTTTCTACATTTAATCACTTGTAATATGTTCTTTTTTGATAATATTCATTCTTCTATTTATAGTATGTTATGTAGGAGTTTTAAGAAAATTGCAATTTCAATGCCGTGCGAACGAGAACCATTCATATACGGAACCATCTGTGTTTAGTTTAAAAATTCCTGTCCGAGGCACCTCCCAACGAAACCATTGCCCTCTTCGCTGAACAACCGTTGATCACCACTCCAATTATGCAGCCACAAGGTTTTATCACCTCTACCAACCAACCATCTTGATTGAGCTTCCACCTTATGTAGATGGGTCATAGTCATTTTCCAAACATGAGAGGCTGTTGGAGGACACAAATAAATTCCATTCCTCTTGTATTTGGAGTTAAATCAAATCTCCCCAAAGTGATTGACCCTGTAACACACCCCATGCTATTTTTCGTCTGAAGCGCTTTCATAACTTGAAGGTTTATCAACTGACCCGAAGATACTTCATAAGCTGTTAATATGTTCTTAAGCCCCATGTTTGATTGCTTACTTCCATTACAGAATAACAAACTATCGTCTGCATAAAACAAATGAGAAATAGGTAGACTATTCCTTCCTGTGTTGTAGGCCTAAAACACCCTTGTTCTTAAACCTTTGTTAAGGTAATAAGAGACAAACCTCCTGACCTAATATAAACCACAGGGGAGATAATGGATCACCTTGTCTAACACCTCTTGTAGATTTAAAGAAATCGAATTTTCGCCCTTTTTTCTGATAAGAGTACCAAACGTTTTGCGAACTTCTGAAAACTAAATCGCAACTCCTATGATTGAAGCCCATAGCCACCATTGCCTTAATTAAAAATTGCCACTCCAACTTATCATAAGCCTTATCTAACATGAACACAATATTTCCACCTCTTACCTTTCTGTCAACTTGTTGAACAAGTTCCATGTGCCATGGCAACATTCTCATGAATACTCCTCCCCTGAACAAACTCAGATTGTTCCAAAGAGATAATCTTTGGTACAAGTATAGCTAATCTGGATGCCATTATCTTTGAAATAACATTGCACACAAAGTTGCTTGAACTGATTGGTCTCAAGTCTCCAAAGGCAGTTGGATTTTAACCTTTGGAAGAAGAACAACAATGGTAGTATTTATACCTCCACCTCCTGCAAATTACTTCTTTATCGCATCAATTAGATCCACCTTGATGATATCCCAACAGCCTTGAAAAAAGTGTCCTTAAAAACCATCCACCCAGAATCACTATTAGGATTAAGTTCCTGAATTGCCTTCCAAATTTCGGCCTCTTCTGGAAGCTTAGTAAACATGTTATTGTCTTCCCTTGTTATCGAACAAACCATTCCCTGGAACAAGTCTTCATTAATAGTCACATTAGTAGAAGAAAAAAACTGCTCAAAAAACTGAACTTCTAGGTCTCCAATTTCCTAAGCATTTGATCTATAAGAACCATCTTGCACTTGAATTCTGAAATCCTGCACCCTACGCCGTTGTCTTATACTAGCATGAAAAAAACTAGTGTTGCAATCTCCATCCTTAAGCCATATGATTCCCTTGCTTTATTCTGAAGGAGCTCAGAATCCCGTTTCACCAACTGTACCAAATCCTCCTTTAGTGACAAGTAAAACTTGCATCCCTTTAAGTAGACTTTCAGGCAAGGTCACTGCTAGACTCCCATAGTCAAGGCAAAGGTCGCTGAATCAGCAAACTTTGGTATGGTCACTTTTCCCACTTCTTAAATAAAAAGGTTGTTAGATGTGTACTTAAATATTTTTCTTAAACAACTGTGACCAATGGTCAAAGTCCAGCTACTTTGTCCAGTGGTCTAGGGCACTATGCATTAACTATATCACATGGCCCTTTTGCTATTTTTGATAACATAGTACACTGCTACCTTGTACTAACAACTATCTGCGGCTATCTACTTTTAGCTGTACAGAGCAAAAAGGGTAGACGCACCGGCACGGCCCTGCTGTCCTTGTGTCAATATAGTCTACTCCAACAGCTCTTTGCATTTATTGCCAAGCATATTATTTTTGTCTCTTTTAGTGAGATTTTCGACGAACAAAAAAATTTCTTCACCTATAAAACCCTTTGAAGATTAAAAACATTTGAAGGAAGGGAGCTTTAAAGATATTCAAGAGAGATATACACATTTAAAGAGAGATTTCAAGAGTTGTTCTTTCATACTTCTTAGATACTCAGATCTCAGCTTGAAATTGAAATTTACTAGATTTGTTTATCTTAGGGTGCTAGATCAGACTTAAGGAAAGCTTAATTCACTCTATTGTAAAAGCTCAAAGTCTTATTTCATTAGTGTTAGCTATAAATTAGATTTTCTCTTGTATAGACTCAAACACATGTCAGTAGATTTTCAAACTATATTAGGATTAGTTTCTGGGCAAATCTACTGTCCAAAACTATCATACACAGACTTACCCTTTCTTTGTAACTCCAAAATTCTAGAGTAAACATGATTAACAAATCTAGGAATGACCAACCTGGTAGTGGACGTAACATATCTTTAACACTATGAACCACTCCAAAATTCATTTATGTCCTTTATTTTCTGTCTTATATTGAACTGCTACTAACCTCGCTGTTTTCTTTACTGTCTTTGAAAAACTTGCTATTTTAGTAAAACCTGCTCTGTACTTTAACTTGAATGCTTTTACAAAATGTGCTAGTAAATTAATTTGTTGTTTCATTCCACTGCCCTAAGCTAGTTAACTTGCTTATGAATCTGATAAAGCAAAATTAGTTTAAAGTTTATGAGAAGTGGTGTCAGAGCTAAGCTTTTTGAAAAGATTTTTTTCAAGCCTCATAGCTTGAAAGCCGATTCAAAATGGTACAAAAATTTATGCAACATGTACCACTCATAGACGAAGACATTCTTTATATATGGAAGAGAAACATGAATTCCATTGATAGGAGACTATTCCAGTGTGTCACAAATGGTCTCATGACTGCGAAGAAGACTAGATTCATAGGGACAGAAGGCCCTCAACCTGAAGGCTCACCGAAGGGATGCCTAATGTCATCATCACCACTGAAGGTCTCGTAACCACGACAGAGAATGAGTGGAGTGAAGAAGATAGACTTAATTGTTCACATGGATGAGAAGGCACTCTACCTCCTCACTCAATCTCTAGACATCAATGCACACCAACATATAGAAAACTGTTCTACATCAAAAGAAGCATGGGATGACCAAAGGCCACTTGGTCTAGCGGTATTCTAGACTTGTCACATACACTAGTGTTGTTACTCTTCAAGAAATAGGTCAGGAGTTCAAACCTCAATGGAGGCATTATTGGTTTAGCCTATATATACATTATTTCCTAGTACTTTGTAGCCGTTTCCGATATTATTATGAATAATTAAAAAAAAAAAAAAAAAGAAGCATGGGATGCATTGCAGGAGTATCTCGAAGGATATGACACTACAAAGGACATTAAGCTGTACGACTGTATCCAGGAGTTTGATGCATTCAAGAAGGACCCGAAAGAAACTCACAGTTGTCTATGACAGATTCGGCGAGGTAAAGAATAATTGTGCTTCCTTAGGTAAATGTTATTCTAAGAAGGACCTCAATATGCGCTTACTGAGCTCTCTCTGTGAAGAATGGCGTATTAATATCACCACTATCGAGGAGTTCAAAGATTTAATTGATATGAATCTAAGGACTCTCTATGCTAGTTTGAAAATATACGAATGTGAATTGATTAAGAAGCATGAATTAAGTGAAAGCATGCGTGGCATTTCTCTGGTTTCTCAAGAAGAAACTAAACCACCTCATGTTCCATCTATTCCATCCACTTCCTTTTCTGAAATGTCTGGGGACCAAGCATTCGCTCACACGATTTTATGACTGAATGAAGTCCTTCAAAAAGTTCTCAAAAACTCCTCAGCGAACTTTTAGAAAACCTGCTGCTAGCCAAGAAAGAAAGGAGAATCTTGTGTGTTATAACTGCAGAAAACCTGGATATTTTGCGTCCAACCGCCCTTCTCCTAAACACGAGTATTTGCAAAAGAAAACCCCAAACAAATTTGCGAAAAGAAGGGTCTTATTGCTGAGGAATAAATTTCAAAAAAATCTCTGCCTACATGGCTTGAGTCCGACTCGGATGAGGATGATACAGACTTCATTGAACAAACTCACCTTTTCCTGTAGCGAGGTCTGTGGCCTAAGTTGATGAGGATCGCTCTGCTTCGGATATTTGATGAGAAAGATAAGCAAGATCTTTTAAAACTCATTGAATCCAAGTTTGATCTAGAGGTGGCAATTACCCTAATCAAATGAACATTCACAAGTTCAGTGATGAAATTTACTCTCATGGTGGATTTTCTAAACAAAACAAGAAAATTGAATTGGCCAAAACTCCATTGCCTAAACCAAGAGTTTTAACTCTCGCTTTAAAAACCGAAAGCAACGTTTCAGATTTTTCTAAAAATTAGATGGCTGAGGAAATAACAAGCATGCTAACTGAATTCGAGAATCTCAAGAAAATTCCTCTTGTCTTCAGGACTGAGCACGAGAAATTAATTGCTGAGAATGAAGCCCTAAAGCCAATATGTTGAAAAACTCAAGGCACAAGTGACTGACTTGTATAATATACTTGATAGAGAACATTTTTCTGAAAACCTAAGTAGCTAAGTATGCTGCCCAAGTTTATGATCTCGATAAGAGCAACGATGACTTAACCAAAGTTGTAGAAGCTTTCTCTAAACCAAAGGCCATCGTGGAAGCCTTAGTAAACAACCAAGTTCACAGAGAGGATCACACAGGCCTTAGGTTATGAACACAGCTCATCATGTCAGCGTGCTGCGGCAGCTCTAGAACAAAGAAATATGTTCTGTTGTGGTTGGTGCATACTCCTATCCCACTTGTGTACTCAAAGGCCAAGTTAAAAGGAAAGATCAAAAGCAAACAACTCACTGAGGGTGAAAACCTCAATCCAATGTGGCATCCTCACAATAGCAAGGATAAGGGTACTAAACCTGCTGATGCGAGGGATGCACAAAGGAAAGTAGCTTTCATTCTTTTAAATTTTGTGAGGTTTGTCAAAGCTCAATCTGATGCTCAAGTTCAAGTTAATCAGCCAGAGAAGCGGACCTTAGAGTCTTTAGCCCAAGAGACATCATATATCCGCTGTCAATTATGCAAAGCTTTGAATCAACATGTTCACGAGTGCTCCTAAAGTTCACACTCAATTCCAAGAGTCAAAAGCTTAAGGTAAGACATGTGTAGGTCTCAAAGAGAAGTAAAGAAGTCATAGAAGGGTTGAATGACTAATAATTTCCCGAAATTTTATCATAGATGGGTTGAAAGACTATTATTTTCTCAGAATTTTCTTTCATAATAAAAGAGTGCCAAAGGCACCAATAGTGATTTTTTGTGCTATGCCCATTTTGGAGCTTAAGTGAAAAATATTCGAGAAAGAAAAATATTAGCAATGAAAATGGTCAAA